>JAOVYX010021256.1:0-45016 GCA_035668315.1 Drosera spatulata | reverse complement strand
CACAAGCAACTTGAAAAATACGCTGTATAACTTCACTGCAACGCTTGGCATTTCTGTCTCTCCCCCTTCCCCTTCCCTTCCCTTCCCTTATCTGATCTGTTGATTTTCGCTATAAGCTTCACATCATTATTGGAATTGTAATAAATTGCAGAAATTGATTAAGATGATCAGGGAAAAAGAGCTAAAATAGTGAAGGAATTGGAGATCACGATCTCGGCTTTGTGAATCTGAATCCCAAAATGTTGTCAGGGTGGGAGGAAAAGGATCCGCCTATCCGGTCTAGCCAAGCAGGAATATGTGGTTCCTTGTGTTATGAAAAGTTTCATCAAGTGTCGATGCTTATCTTCCCATTTAAACTATTTCTTAGATTTATTGTATGAGTAACTTCTCATCCTTGAAGTTATTTACAGAAGTTTCTCATTATGTATAAAAATACTCCAATATCAAGGATCAAGTATCATGAACGAAGGGAAAGGAGTAATACACATTGGGAAAAAAAAATATATGTCATGATATAGATGTTTCTGATGAAAAATGAATGGATGATATTAAACGATGAAAAATAAATGGATCATTAACGTCATGACAAACACTTCCTAAATCCAATACATTTTTCTATGTTTGTTTGCTTTACATCTTATTGTTGTATAAACCTCTCTTTATTTGTGCTCTTGATGGTTATCGATTTCACAATACGTCATCGACACCATCATCTATCATATCTAACTCGAGCAACATCGTTTCCTAAGGTAAGAAATGAAGACTATCAAATCAAATCTAATCTATAGTCCGATGTTGAATCATGTACAAACCACCTATTTTGAAAAAAAAGAAAAATTAAGAAAATAAAAAATTTTAAAATAGAAATCAAAACGAAAATATCACCACAAACTCGTACTATATCTCCCTGTATATGTCATCTATTTAAATCTGTGTAAATTATTAATTAGTGTTATTTTTCAATCTTATTTATCAATTGTGATACTCACTTTAATTAATTACCAATAAGTTTGTTTTTTGATTCTTTTGTGTCAAGGCTAGCTAAATTACAAAAGTTTGGAAAACGAGAGGGTGATGAGAAGGCGATCCTTAGGCGACTAGTGATGGATTTTGGTGTCGATCATCACTAACATGAGTCGTGCAAAAAATCGAAGAAGAACGAGGGAGAGCAGATTTTGTCCCTGACTGAGTTTCATGCTAAAATTGAGGCGAAGGAGATCAAAGCCTAAAAGGAGAAGAAGGATAAGGAAAAATCAAAAGTGGTAGATGAGATTGAGTCTAGGGTTTCTGATGGGCCAATGGAGAAGTCCACCCCTCCTGCAGCTGTTGCGGATGTGGGAAGGGTTTTGAAGGAGGGAACTATGACTCCGGATGTGAGATCTCAACCCCCTACTTCGACTTATAAGCAATCTTGGACTGACATGGTGGATGCTAAGCGCAAATACGTAGATGTTGTCAAGGGGGTTACAAGGGATGGTCGTCGTCCATTGAATGAGAATCGTGATCAGGATCAGATGTTATCTCATATATCTAGATTGGATTAGGAGCTTGAAATCATTTTAGATGATGTAGTTGATGCTTGTTTTTATTGGGGTAGTTCTCTGATTGGTTATGTATTGGGGGATTATGTTTCTTTCATGGTGATGGAGCGTTTTTTGTCGATAACTGGACTGGTGTAGCCCGATCTTAGATTCTTCTCCATGATGGGGGATACTTTGTTTTTCAATTTGGGGATAAGGGTGATCGAGCTCGAATTATGGAGAGTAGCTAGTTTCTTAACTATCGGCCCTTAGTTTTGAGAGAGCGGATGCCTAATTTCTTTCTTGATAATGATGTTGAGGACCATATTCCTGTTTGGGTTTGATTAGGAGATCTGGATCTCTGATTTTAGGGGACGAAATTTTTGGATAAGGTTGCAGGAAAGATGGGAGCTCCTATTAAGATTGATCAGATGATTGCAACGAGGGAGAGAATATCTTTTGTTAGAGTGTTGGTGGATATGGATACCTCTAAGTAGGGTTGTACTCGAACCAAACAATTTGTGTACGGTTCGAGTTCGACTCGACTCGAGTCGAACTCGTCAAGGATTTTTGGATTCGAGTCGACTCAACTCGAGTCGAGTTCGGCTCATGTGTTCATGAGTAGGACCGAGTTCGACGAAATGATTTGATTGAAATCAATAAATTAACAAGTATTGAATAAGATAATATAAACTAGCAACCATGAAACGGTTAAGAGCCCACTTGGACATTAGTTGCATTGAGTTTAGCAATTTACTTTTTTTCTTAAAACTATATATGGTTTATCGTGTTTCTTATCGATTTCTATTATAATGTTGATTCATAAGTTTGATAATGTCTATTATGCATATATTAGTAACAATTGTTCTACCTTCATAAGTTTGTTAAGAGTCGTACCTCATAATAGGTGCTAGGCTTATAGACTGTTAATATGACCTTACATGTAGTATATTTTTTGTTGTACTGGTTTTGTAAACAGCTTGGTGGAGGTCCTTGAATATGATTATATGATCTTATTTTCTTATGTGTTTCTTATTTGTCATTCATTGTTTCTCTCTTTTGAAGAATCTTTTTTTTCTTTTTTTGAGAATCTTTTGAAGAACATTTTTATTTGTTTCTTATTTGTCATTCATTGTTTCTCTCTTTTGAAGAGTATTTTCTTATTTGCTTATTTGTCTGGTGTGTACTTTAGTAGACTTTTATGATGATGAGTAACATTACATGAGTATAAGTTATAAACGACACTTGAACTTCCGAGTAACATCGATAGAAATTATTGGATTCGACTCGGGTTTGACTCGATTCAGAATTTGACAAACTACTCGAAGAGTAGTTCAAAACTTGACGAGACATACTCGAACTCGGTTTGCGCTCGAGCTTTTTACTCTCGACATCGACTGATGTTCGATTCATAATGAAAAGTCAAAGTTTGAGATCAAATTAGTTGACGCTCGACTCGGTTTAGTTCGTGTGCAGCCCTGCGTCTAAGGAGTTGATTGAACGTGTTTTCTTTTAAAGGGCCTGATGGGAGTGTGTATTCTCAGGAGGTGCAATATGAATGGCTTCAACTTTGTTGCTCACAATGTAAGAAATGTGGGCATAAGCAGGAGACCTGTATTAAGCAAGTGCAGATGAACAAGATATGAAGGAAAAAGGAGGCGGTCCAACAAGTTAGTAAAGAACCACCTATTGCACTTGTGATCATCCTTCGAAGTTGAAGGTGATACTAGGAAGCTTCAACTTGATTCTCCTCCGAAATTGAAGGGTCCTGCCTCACATGATAAACTTGAATGGCAAGAGGCTATGAGGACTGTTACAAGAGTGGTGGCTACAAAGGTGCCTGGGCTTTCTTTCACTTAATTATTTTAGCATCTCTCTAGTAATGATGGTGAGCATAGGGCTGAACTATTTGAATTAGGTTTTATTACCTAATGCTTGGAGGTTGGAATGTTCGTGGTCTTAATAGACTAGAAAAATAAGCACAAATAAGGCATCTTCTTGCCAAGTTTAGTTTAGACTTCCTTGGTTGCATAGAAACTAGAGTAAAAGCTTCTAGATTCAATAAGGTGGTTTCTTCTTGTTTTCGACAGGGAGGATGACTTAACTACTATGCAGTTAATGATAGGATATGAATATTATGGAATAAGGAGAATTTAGATGTTACTTTTCTTGTAGCATCTTATCAGGTTATTCATTGTAAGGTTGTGGCCTATAATGGGCAGTTTTGTGCTGTGGTGAGTGTGGTATATGGATGAAATACAAAGCTCTAGAGGAAGAGACTATGGGAAGATCTGGTAGCTTTTGGTAGCTCATGTAGTGGTATAAACACCAAAAAATAACCTTAAATAACTTGAAAACACACAAAAACGAATGAAAAGTGATAAAAATACCATAAAACAACCTCAAATAACTTGAAAAATACAAGAATCGATCAAAAGAGCCATGAAATGAACTTAAAACACTTCATAACACATGAAAGGGCTAAACATAAAAAGGACGAGAAACAACGAAAAGAGCCTTTAAATGACATTAAAACACTCAAAAAAAATATGAAAAGGCCAAAAATACCTTAAAACAACCTCAATTATTTTGAAAACGCAAGAATTTATAAATAGATCCCTGAAATGGCCTTAAAACACTTAAAAACACATGAAAAGGCTAAAAAATCATAAAACAGGCTTAAATAACTTGAAAACGTAAGAATCTATTAAAAGAGTTTTGAAATGAGCTTAAAACACTCTAGAACAGTTGAAAAATATTAAAACACCATAAAATTAACTCAAAGCTATTCAAAACACACAAAAACAAATGAAAAGTGGTAAAAACACCATAAAACAACCTCAAATAAACTTGAAAACGGGAGAAACAACGAAAAGAGTCTTGAAATGACCTTGAAACACTGAAAAACACATGAAATGGCTTAAAACAGCATATAACAACCTTAAATAACTTGAAAACACAAGAAACAACAAAAACAACAATGAAATGGCTAAAAACACCATAAAAACCTCAAATCCCTTCATAACACACAAAAACGAATGAAAAGTTGCAAAAACACCATATAGCAACCTCAAATAACTTGAAAATGCAAGAATCGTTCAAAAGGGCCAAGAAATGAACTTAAAGCACTCAAAAACACATGAAAAGCTTAAAAACACCATAAAAACAACTCAAATAATTTGAAAACTTAAGAAACAATGAAAATAGCATTGAAATGACCTTAAACCAGTCAAAAACACATGAAAAGGCTAAAAACACCATAAAAATAACCTCAAATAAATTGAAAACGCTAGAAACTGTGAAAAAAGCCTTGAAATGAGCTCAATACACTCAAAAGCACTTCAAAACGCTAAAAACACCATTAAAACAACTCAAATAACTTGAGAACACAAGAAACTATGAAAAGACCCTTAAAATGAGCTTTAAACACTCAAAAACACTTCAAAAGGCTAAAAACATCATAAAAAACCTCAAATCTATTCAAAACACACAAAAACAAATGAAAAGTTGTAAAAACACCATAAAATAGCTTCAAATAACTTGAAAATACAAGAATCTATCAAAAGAACCTTGAAATGATCTTAAAACACTCAAAACCACATGAAAAGGCTGAAAACACAACAAAACAACCTCAAGTAACTTGAAAACGCAAGAAACTATGAGAAGAGCCTTGAAATGAGCCTAAAACACTCAAAACTACATGAAAAGGCCAAAAACACCACAAAGCAACCGCAAATAATTTGAAAATATAAGAAACTAGGAAAAGAGCCGAGAAATGAGTTTAAAACACTCAAAAACACATGTAAAGGCTTATGAACACTCAAAAACACATGAAAAAACTAAAAACACCATAAAAAGAACTAAAATCTCTTCAAAACACACAAAAACGAATGAAAAGTGATAAAAACACCATAAAACAACCTCAAACAACATGAAAACGCTAGAAACTGTGAAAAGAGCCTTGAAATGAGTTTAAAATACTCAAAAGCACATGAAAAGGCTAAAAACACCATAAAAACAACTCAAATAACTTGAAAACGCAAGAAACGAGCTGAAAACACTCAAAAACACTTCAATGGGCTAAAAATAACTCAAATCTCTTCAAAACACACACAAAAATTAATGAAAAGTGGTAAAAACATAAAACATCCTCAAATAGCTTGAAAAATGCAAGAATCGATCAAAGGAGCCATGAAATGAACTCAAAACGTTCAAAGACACTTGAAATTGCTAAAAACGCCATAAAACAACTAAGATAAAGTGAAAACGTAAGAAACATCGAAAACAGCCTTGACAAGATCTAAAACACTCAAAAGCACATGAAAAGGCTAAAAGCACCATAAAACAACCTCAAATAACTTGAAAAACGCTAGAAATTATGAAAAGAGCCTTGAAATAAGTTTAAAACACTCAAAAGCACATGAAAAGGCTAAAAACACCATAAAAACAACTCAAATAACTTGAAAACGCAAGAAACGAGCTGAAAACACTCAAAAACACTTCAATGGGCTAAAAATAACTCAAATCTCTTCAAAACACACACAAAAATTAATGAAAAGTGGTAAAAACATAAAACATCCTCAAATAGCTTGAAAAATGCAAGAATCGATCAAAGGAGCCATGAAATGAACTCAAAACGTTCAAAGACACTTGAAATTGCTAAAAACGCCATAAAACAACTAAGATAAAGTGAAAACGTAAGAAACATCGAAAACAGCCTTGACAAGATCTAAAACACTCAAAAGCACATGAAAAGGCTAAAAGCACCATAAAACAACCTCAAATAACTTGAAAAACGCTAGAATTTATGAAAAGAGCCTTGAAATGAGTTTAAAACACTCAAAAACACTAGAAAAGGCAAAAAACACTATAAAAACAACTCAAATAACTTGAAAATGCAAGAAACTATGAAAAAACCCTTGAAATGAGCCTGAAACGCTCAAAAACACTTTAAAATGCTAAAAAAACGATAAAAACAACTTAAATCAGTTCAAAACACACAAAAGTGAATGAAAAGTGATAAAAACATCATAAAACAGCCTCAAATAACTTGAAAATGTAGGAATCGATCAAAAGAGCCATGAAATGAACTTAAAAAAGTAAAAAACACATGAAAAGGCTAAAAATAGCATCAATCAACTAAAATAACTTGAAAATGTAAAAAATAAGGAAAACAGCGTTAACAAGACCTTAAAACACTCAAAAACACATGAAAAGGTTAAAAACACCATAAAACAACCTTAAATAACTTGAAAACGCAAGAAACAACGAAAAGAGCCTTGAAATGACGTTAAAACGCTCAAAAATACTTGAAAAAGACTAAAAACACCATATAACAACCTCAAATAACTTGAAAACGCAAGAAACAACGAAAACAGCCATGAAATGGTCTTAAAACATTCAAAAACACTTGAAAAGGATAGAAACACCGTAAAAACCTCAAATCTCTTCAAAACACAGAAAAATGAATGAAAACTAGTAAAAACACTATAAAACAACCTCAAATAACTTGAAAATGCAAGAATTGATCAAAAGATCCATGAAATGAACTTAAAACAGTAAAAAACGCCATAAAACGACTCAAATAACTTGAAAACGCAAGAAACAACGAAAACAGCCTTAACAGGACCTTAAAACACTGAAAAACACATTAAAAAGCTGAAAACACCATAAAACAAACTCAAATAACTTGAAAACATTAGAAATTGTGAAAAGAGCCTTGAAATGAGCTTAAAATAATCAAAAACACTAGAAAAGGCTAAAAACACCATATAACAACCTTAAATAACTTGAAAATGCAAGAAACAACGAAAACAACCATGAAATGATCTTAAAACAATAAAAACACTTCAAAAGGTTAGAAACACCATAAAAACCTCAAATCTCTTGAAAACGCACAAAAGCGAAAGAAAAGTGATAAAAATAGCATAAAATAACCTCAAATAATGTGAAAATACAAGAATCGATCAAAAGAGCCATGAAATGAAGTGAAAACAGTCAAAAGCACATGGAAAAGCTAAATATGCCAGAAAACAACTCAAATAACTTGAAAACGGAAAAAACAATGAAAAGAGCCTCGAAATGACTTTAAACCACTCAAAAACACATGAAAATGACAAAAACATCATGAAAACAACTCAAGTCTCTTAAAAACCTCAAAAACAAATGAAAAAGGCTTATGAACATCGTAAAACAACCTCAAATAAGTTGAACATGCAATAAACTATCAAAAGTGACTTTAAATGACATTAAACACGCAAAAACAAGTGAAAAGTGATAAAAACACCATAAAACAGCCTCAAATGACTGAAAAATGCATGACTTGATCCAAAAGAGCCATGAAATTATCTTAAAACACTCAAAAAGCAATGAATATTGGTAAACACAACATAAAACACTCAAGAACACTCAAACAAATTGAAAACGTAAGAAACTGTAAAAGGAGCCTTGAAATGACTTCAAAACAATGAAAAACACATGAAAAGGCTAAAAACACCAGAAAACAGCCTTAAATCTCTTTAAAACACACAAAAACAAATGAAAAATTGTAAAAACATGATAAAACAGCCTCAAATAACTCGAAAACACTTGAAAAGGCTAAAAACACCATAAAAACAACTCAAATAGCTTGAAAACGCAAGAAACAATGAAAACATCTTTGAAATGACCTTAAAACACTTAAAAAACGAATGAAAAATACAAAAAACAACATAAAACCAACTCAAATCTCTAAAAAACACACAAAACGAATGAAAAACGGTAAAAACACAAAAAACTGACCTCAAATAACTTGAAAACGTAACAAAAATTATGGATAGAGCCTTCAAATGAGCTTAATACACTATAAACACTTGAAGAGGCTAAAAAAAAAATGATAAAAACAACTCAAATCTCTTCAAAACACACAAAAACGGAAAAAACGATAAAAACGTCGTAAAATAGCCTCAAATAGCTTGAAAACACTCAAAAACACATGAAAACGATAAAAACACCATATAACAACCTCAAATAACTTGAACACGTAAAAAAAAAAAAAAAAGAAAACAGCCATGAAATTATCTTAAAACACTGAAAAACACTTGAAAAAGGCTAAAAACACCATAAAACAAGCTCAACTAACATGAAAACACATAGAAAAGGATGAAAAGTTGTAAAAACACCATAAAATAACCTCGAATAACTTGAAAAATGTAACAATCGATCAAAAGAGCCGTGAAACAAACTTAAAACAGTAAAAAACACATGAAGAGGCTAAAAACACTATAAAAACAACTCAAATAACTTGAAAACGCAACAAACCACGAAAACTGCCTTGAAATGATATTTAAACACTCAAAAACACATAAAAATCCTAAAAACACCATAAAACCAACTCAAATGACTTGAAAACGCTAGAAACTGTGAAAAGAGCCTTGAAATGACCTTAAAATATTCAAACACACTTGAAAAGCCTAAAAACACCATAAAACAATTCAAATAACTTGAAAACACAAGAAATTATGAAAAGACCATTGAAATGAGCTTAAAACACTTGAAAAGTCTAAAAACGCCATAAAACAACTCAAATAACTTGAAAAAAGAAGAAACTATGAAACGATCCTTGAAATGAGCTTAAAACACTCAAAAACACTTCAAAAGGCTAAAAACACCATGAAAACAACTCAAATCTCTTCAAAACACACAAAAACGAAGGAAGAGTGGTAAAAACACCATAAAACAACCTTAAACAACTTGAAAATGCAAGAATCTATCAAATGAGCCTTGAAAAGACCAAAAAACACTCAAAATCACGTGAAAAGGCTAAACACACCACAAAACAACCTGAAATAACTTGAAAATATAAAAAACTATGAAAAGAGCCTTGAAATGAGCCTAAAACACGCAAAACCACATGAAAAGGCCAAAAACACCACAAAGCAACCTCAAATTACATGAAAATGCAAGAAACTAGGAAAAGAGCCTTCAAATGACTTTAAAACACTCAAAAACACATGTAAAGGGTTAAAACACGATAAAAAAAACTCAAATACAAGAAACTATGAAAAGAGCCTTGAAATGAGCCTAAAACACTCAAAGCCACATGAAAAGGCCAAAAATACAACAAAGCAACCTCAAATTACTTGAAAATATAAGAAACTAGGAAAAGAGTCTTCAAATGACTTTAAAACACTCAAATGCACATGTAAAGGGTTAAAACACGATAAAAATAATTCAAATCTCTTCAACACACACACACAAAAAAAAAAAAAACAAAAAAAAACGAATGAAAAGTGGTAAAAACAACATAAAATGACCTTAAATAACTTGAAAATGCAAGAATCTATCAAAATAGCCTTGAAATAACCTTGAAAGGCTAAAAACCATATGACAGGGCTAAGAACACCACAAAACAACCTCAACTAACTTTAAAACGCAAGAAACTACGAAAAAAACCTTGAAAGGACTTTGAAGCACTCAAATAACTTGAAAATGCTAGAATCTATCGATAGAGCCTTGAAATGACCTTAAAACACATTAAAGCATAGGAAAAGGTTAAAACACAATAAAACAACCTCAAACAACCTGAAAATGCAAGAATCGTTCAAAAGAGCCTTGAAATGACATTAAAACACTCATAAAACACATGAAAAGACAAAAAAACAACATAAAATAACCTCAAATAACTTGATAACGTAATAATCTATAAAAAGAGCCCTAAAATTACCTTAAAACACTTAAAAACACATGAAAAGGCTAAAACACCATAAAACAAGCTTAAATAACTTGAAAACGGAAGAATCTCTCAAAACAGCATTGAAATGAGTTTAAAACACTCTAGAACACTTGAAATGTGTTAAAACACCTTAAACACAACTCAAATCTATTCAAAACACACACAAACGAATGAAAAGTTCTAAAAACACCATAAAACAACCTCAAATAACTTCAAAACGCAAGAAACAACGAAAAGAGCCTTGAAATGACCTCAAAACACTCAAAAACACATGAAAACGCTAAAAACACCATAACAACATCAAATAACTTGAAAACGCAAGAAACAATGAAAACAGCAATGAAATGATCTTAAAACACTCTAAAACACTTGAAAAGGCTTAAAACTCCATAAATACCTCAAATCTCTTCATAACGCACAAAAAAGAATGAAAAGTAAAAAATCACCATAAAACAACCTCAAATAACTTGAAAAATGCAAGAATCGTTCAAAAGAGCTATGAAATGAACTTAAAACACTAAAAAACACATGAAAATACTAAAAACATCATAAAAACTATTCAAATAACCTGAAAACACCAGAAATAATGAAAATAGCCTTGAAATGACCTTAAAACACTCAAAAACACATGAAAAGACTAAAAAACCATAAATAAGCTCAAATTGCTTGAAAACATTAGAAACTGTGAAAAGAGCCTTGAAATGAGCTTAAAACACTCAAAAACACTTGAAAAGGCTAAAAACACCATAAAAACAACTCAAATAACTTGAAAACGCAAGCAACTATGAAAAGACCCATGAAATGAGCTTAAAACACTCAAAAACACTTCAAAAGGCTAAAAACACTTTAAAAACAACTCAAATCTCTTCAAAACACACAAAAACGCATGAAAAGTGATAAAAAAACACCATAAAACATCCTCAAATAACATGAAAATGCAAGAATCTATGAAAAGAGCCTTGAAATGACCTTAAAACATTGAAAACCACATCAAAAGGCTAAAAATACCACAAAATTACCTCAAATAACTTGAAAACGCAAGAAACTACGAAAAGAGCCTCGAAATGAGCTTAAAACACTCAAAACTAAAACAACCTCAGATAACTTGAAAATATAAGCGACTATGAAAAGAGCCTTAAAATGACTTGCAGACACTCAAAAACACATGCAAAGGTTTAAAACACCATAAAAACAACTCAATTCTCTTCAGCACACACAAAAACGGTTGAAAAGTAGTAAAAACACCCAAAAAGAACCTCAACTAAATTGAAAAAGCAAAAATCTATCAAAACACTCAAAACCATATGAAAAGGCTAAAAACAGCATAAAACAAGCTTAGATAACTTGAAAACGTAAGAATCTATCAAAAGAGCCTTGAAATGGGCTTAAAACACTCTAAAACAATTGAAAAGGCTAAAAAAACCTTAAAAACAACTCAAATCTATTCAAAACACACAAAAAAAAAAAAAAAGAATGAAAAGTGGTAAAAATACAACAAAAGAACCTCAAATAACTTGAAAACACAAGAAACTACGAAAAGAGCCTTGAAATGACCTTAAAACACTCAAAAACACATGAAAAGGCCAAAAACACCCTAAAATAACCTCAAATAACTTGAAAAAGCAAGAATCTATCAAAAGAGCTTTGAAATGTCCATAAAGCACTCAAAAACACATGAAAAGGCAAAAAAAACCATAAAATAGCCTCAAATAACTTGAAAACGCAAGAATTTACTAAAAAAGTATTGAAATGAGCTTAAAACACTCAAAAACAAAACAACCTCAGATAACTTGAAAATATAAGAGACTATGAAAAGAGCCTTAAAATGACTTTCAGACACTCAAAACAACTACAACACATTGATCATAATGATATGTTGAAGACTAGGAAATTGATGCAAACTAGATGGTTAGATCAACAAGTTTGCATGGACATAGGGATTCGGACTGATTTCAAGTAGATGGGTGATAAACTTAGATGGGATAAGTTTATGACAAAGAAGTGGAAGACGTATGAGAAGCTTACTTTGGAGGTGTTGAGTACCTTGATAGTACATATCAATCTAGAGGATTTCCAGGACTTGGATTTGGCTGACGATTTGGAGATTACATTCCAGTTGGCGAATGAACCAAGGGAGATGGCTTTATAGGAGTTTGTCGAAGCTTATGGGATTAAGAACGAAGGGATGGAGAAGGTGACTGAGACCTTCAGCAATGGAGATATACATACTCTCTAGGAGAAGCTGGCTAGGGAGAGGAGGCATACAAAGAAGGCCAAATCGACATAGCTGCTTAACCTTGTCATTCGCACTATGCATTACGTATACGATTTATGCTACGGAGAGGAGCACAGGAGCAGTGACTCATAATGAGATGCTTCCATATTCTGCTATGCTGGAGGGGAGAAAGGTGAATAGTGTATCTTTGTTGGCACAGCATTTGATGGAGTGACTGAGCATAGGATTGGTGCTATTATGGTTGGAGGCTTGATTACTCCCACTTCGGAGTATTATAAGATTGACCTGTCTAATCTGAAGGCAGTGGAGACTAGATTGGGGCACATTGGAAAGGAGACCTTCAAGGACATGCATATGTTCAAGAAGATAGGTGAACACTTCTACTACTACATGCAGGGCAAGATGGACTCTCCCTACATTTTGATGCCACATCCTCGTATGTCAGTCAAGGATCCTGCCAACTGGAGATTCCCTATAAAGAATGGAGCTCCTTCATCTGTACCACAACTACCTTCAAATGTGCCACAAGATGTTGAGATGCCCGATGGACACGAGCCAGTTGATTACTCCCAGTATAAACCAGGCTTTCCTCTTAAGTATAGAGGTGGATATGAGGAGCAGCAGTATGAGCATCAGTATCATGAGCCACCTCCACCCTAGCCTGATGATTTTACTTCTAGCTCTTCTTTTGATTGGAGAGGGGCTATCTAGAGTATGCAAATGACCCACCAGATCATGCTGGAAGAGCAGAAGAGGCAAAGAGATGAGATCAGACACCAGAGAAAGGAGCGACAGTGTCATGGAGAACGTATTGATCTTATGGATGAGTGTGCACAGGATTTAGCACCCTCTGTTCTACGTATTGAGCAGCAGCAGACGTCAGTTTATTATTTCCATTTTCAGCTTAGTTGTGTCGTTGTATTAAAACTCTTTCCTTTAATGTTATTGAGTCATGTTTATGTTTAATATAGTTTTAGTTGATATTCCTTTCTTATACTAATATGGAAAATCAGAAAAATAAATTTTAAATCAGTTAAATTAATTTGATTTTATTAAAATATGACAATGTTAATTAAAATCAATAGAAAATTATCCTAGGATACATGTTTTACAAAATAATTCTCAATTCATGAAAAATATTTTTCGTTTGATACAATTTCAAATTTCCCCAACCAAACGCGTGTTTTTCCCTTTAATCATCTCCCTTTTCATTTTTTTTTATTTTTTTTTCAAAGCATAGGTTTTTCAGCAGATTTCTCATTCGAAATCGATGTCAATCATCGTGATCATCAAGAAAATTTGTTCAAGATCATCATCGTCATCGTGATCATCATTTTGATCATTTTTCAATGGATGAGAAGATCATATTTGTTTGTAGATTTGGTGCTATATCTCGTTCGTTTTTATTCCATTCAAATTTCAATTTCGAGTATGTTGTTGAAACGGTACGAGATCGTTTCAAAATCTCCTCATTGGATAAATTCAATTTGTATTATTCAATTCCGGGTCATGACCGATGCTTGTTGAATAATCAAGAGGATTTGATGATTGATGCGTGTTGTCATAGGCACGTCAAATTAGAATTTATATTCACTTACTTACACTCTAAAAATATTAAATTAATACAGTAGCGGAAGTAAGGGTCGAACCTATAGGGACGATCATAATATTATTTATTCTTCTTTTTTAGTCACTATAAAGAGCTGCTATAAATATGAAAATTAAGATTTGGGGGTGTTTTGTTTTTTACTGATGAAACTAATTAAATGACTGAATATAAACTAAAATAATCTAAATTTATGGAAGAAACGGATTGAGGTGTTTTCTTATGTGATAAAAAGAAAGGGAGGTTGACTAATTACATTCTAGCTTTTTAGGATCATCATAGATGAATATCATATGGATTCGTTATTTAGATAGGTTTGACCGTGATACCTTTGGGCATTAAGTATCACATTCGCTAGATTGTTAACTACCAATGAGCTTGTATAATTAACCTAATCTATCTATCCCTAACATACCGATGAGTTCGTATATGCTAAAAGTAAATAAATTGAATCAAAGCAATAGAATATACCAAACATGAACATTAATAGCAATGAGCTTAAACTATCATGTTCATATACAATCAATCATAATGTCATGACAATGAGTTTAAATCATGAGTTGTTATTTTGCTACCAATATAATAACTTAGCGCGATTAATAGCTATGTTATGTCATCAATAGGTGATCAAGCTATTTGATTTCATAACATATAATGGATTAAGGTCAGATTTCACGCATCAATCTTAACATACGAAACTGGTTTTGGTGATCTAACTCATCTCATGATCCGTATTAGCTACAATTTCATTAATCTATCCCTACTATATAATTACTCACTCATTATATCAATCATCATCACATACATCATCATTACATGCATCATCCTTACATGCATCATCAGAACCATGACTGTAAATGAACAGAGAATGAAGGATAAAATAGCATAGAAGAATGAAGAGACGATGACGAATTGAAGAGATCCAAAGTGTTACAGTAAGATCCGGTCTTCAAGAGCGTTGCAAAACGATAATCTAAACTACGGTTTTGAGAGGATAAAGATGACTGAAAGGCCCTGGAAAGCAACCATAATCTCCTTCAAAATGAAGAAAATACACGGATATTTATAGAAAACCACAAAATAATTCAAAATTTGAAACCAAACAAACTAAATCTAGATATTTGACCTGTGTAATGACTATTACAGGGCACCTCTAATGGTCGTTATACTATGTAGCTACTGAAATCTTCGAGGTTTATGACTGTAACGGTCGTTATAGGGAGTGTAACGGTCGTTAAGTCCAGGAAATCTCCAAAAACATCATTTTTTCCCTTTGAACTTCGTCCTGATCGATGATATACCTTATGTAGACCTTATATCATCATAAAACACTTCAAATGACATCATTTGCACCCTCAAAATGGCCTCGAATCACCATCTATATGTCGTTTAACTTTTATGGATCATCCTTGCTCAAATAAGCCTCAAAAGCATCGGTTTAGCTCCAAACGACTTTGAACATTAACATCATCATCCAATGCATGTGAGTATCACCAAAAATCATCGAAATCAACATGAGTGATCGCCAAATCATCACACTTCATCACGATCATCTTTGAGCTTTTTCCATCCATTTCATGAGTTGCCAAAAGTTGCTCTTTTCAATCAAATCTACGATGAAAACACGCAAAGCAACAGTATTCAAGTCCAAAAACATAAAATAAATTAAAAACATGAAATAAAGAACTCAAATACGACAAAACAATAGGTTTAACATAAATAAAATACACACATCAATGATGTTATTCGAGCTCTTGAAATGTCATCGTTTATTATCAATTGATGTGAATGTTGTGTGTAGTGGAATTGGTTTGGATTCTCATGGTTCGATTCTGGTTTTAGATCGTAAAAATGAAACAGTGCGCCAGTTTGAAAAAAAAAATGCACCTGAGTACCAACAGTGTCTCACAATATCAAACAGTTAGCCAATACAATGACACAGTTTGCCTGGGTTATTCTACAGATTTTGGGATTTCTCAGACACAAATTTCCAATTATTTTGAACATTCTGAGATAAGTGATAATTTTGGTGATGATGTTGTGCGTGAGTCGTTGCTTCAGTTGGATGTTGGTTCATCGAGCAATTGTGATCAACACTTGAGTTCTTCTCATTGATCAAATTTGATTCAGACTGTTGGCCAAGTTTTCCCTGATGGCGGAAAGAAGTTCAGGAAGACTCTTGCAGTTTATGCAATCAAAGTTGGATTTCGATATAGTTTTAAGATGAATAAGAACGATAGGGTTCATGCGATCTATTTTAAGAAAGATGATGCTTGTCAATGGTTTGTTAAGGCTTCAATATGTGCTTTCAATAAATCATTTTTCATAAGGAACCTGAACAATGTCCACACTTGTGGACAATTGTTTTTCCCGACGGGTTCAATGAAGTCCATGAAGACGGAATGGCTTGCTAAGTCTCTTTTAGAAATGGTACATCATGATCCCAATTTTAATGCAAACCACGTCAGAAATTATTTTCAAACCAGCTGTGGTTTGGATTTGTCATATAAGAAGTCATGAAAAACCTTTAAAAAGGCGAAGATAATGGTTGGTGGAGATTCTTCCGAGTCGTTTTGCAAGTTGAAGCCATATATTCAGGCAATTATTAGTATCAATCCAACAAGTCATATTACACTTACCACGAAAGAAGGATCAAATTGTTTTCCAGGCTATTTATTTCTTTTCATGCTTTGATCGTAAGTTTTAATCATTGTAGACCTTTGTTTTTCCTTGATGGCACATTCTTGAAGGGTGATTTCAATGGAGTGATATTAGGAGCTACTAAAAAAGATACAAATAGGGATATGCATTTTTTTTTTACAAATTAAATATTTTATTTTGTAATTTTAGTCAGGTGCCCTGTTTCTTTAAAACTGGCACATTGTTTCATTTAGAACAGTGTGCTTGTGCAATTGAAACAGTGTGCCATTTTTTTTCCCTGATCCCTATTGTATATTAAACATGAATATGATTCATATAAATGTTTTTATAGGTCTTTTTAGTCTAGGATTTGCTGTGGTTGATAAGGAGACGTATTCTGATTGGCATTGGTTTCTTTGAAGCTTCGTCAAATAATTCCTATCGAGCAAAGGATCAATTTTTTCTATGATCGTAATCAAGGCCTTTAGCAAGCTTTTCTCGAAGTATTTTTGGATCATCCTCTTTTCTTTTGTCTTCGGCATCTGACGGGTAATTTGAAAGCTAGATTCAGAGGCGCTAATATTTCGTTTCCTACAAACAGCGTATCATCGATATGTTTCAGAGTTGTGCCTATGCTCCAACCGTCATTGAGTTTTATGATAAGTAGAATGAATTTCAGAATAGAGGAGGTGATCTAGCTAAAGATTTTATGATGTCACTTATGCCTTACAAGAGGTGGGCAATCAGTTTTGCAGTTGGTTGTTGCTATTGACGAGATGACGACCAATGCAACGGAGTCGTTTAATGCTTAGCTTTGGGACATGAGGGAGCATCCTATCACTCAGATGGTTGATCAAATTCGTGTCAAGTAAATGGAGTGGTTCAATAATCATCGAAGGGATGCCGAAGAATGGAATGGGGATTCATGCCCGAGGATGTTAAAGACTTTCAATGATTTATTCAAAAAATAATGCGTTTTTATGGTGAAGAGATCTTCGGAGCTCATTTTTTGAGGTAATGTCAGATCCGACAGCCTCAGTAAATGTGAGAGAGAAGAGTTGCTCTTGTAGTATATGGTAGGCAAACGATTTTCCATGTTTACTTGCAATTTGTGTGATTACGAAGTTTTCCTTGCCCGTGAGCACTATGATCAAACTTTTTTTTTTTTTGTTGAAAGTTATAGAAAGAGCTATGAGGCTGTCATATATCCTATTCCTTCATTAGTTGTCGATCACATAGCATCATCAGTGGATGTGGAATTGGCCCGCCTTCTTCAAGCAGACTTTCTGATAGACCCAAAAAATGACGTACTTCGTCAAGTGGTGAAGAGTCCAGGGGTATGAGGTGCAAAAAGATCAGTCATCAAAACAGACAAACTTGTCGAGAGCCTATTTAATGATTTTTCTATCTATGTTAGGTTCTTGCTTTTCTTTTCTTTTTTTTTTTTAAAAAAAAAAAAATCATGTTGGGTACTATGTAATGATTTTTTCATTTCTATGGCTATCATGTTATCAATTTTTGTTCACGCATTCGTGTACTGTTGTGTTTTTCTTTTTCGTTTTTTTCAACAAAAAAAAAATCAATAGATGCACTGTTTTGATAACATTGACACACTATTTGAATAAAATAGTGCGCCTATTTAATGTAAACAGTGCCCCTGAGTACTTTGATGATGTTAATAATCCAAGGGTGTTGCTTTTAGTTTGTGAATTGCATTTGTATTTCAACTCATGTATTATTATATGACTTCTTTGAAGTCATATAATGATTATGTTTCGATATTAAAAAAAAAAAAAAAACAGGTGCACTGTTTTAATAAGCTTGGCACCCTGTTTGAATTAAATAGTGCGTCTTAATAAATTAAATAGTGTGCCTATTTAATTTAATGAAAAAATGATAAGGAAACAGGATATAAAAGATGCAGACAACTATTTAACTTAAAATTGCAATAAAAAGACATTGTATGTACAAATCATCAAAATATACATCAATCGATTATGTTTCTGTCTTCTTCTACATCGTCCTCATTTGTCGGCTCTTTGAATTCATATCATGAAATCAAAGTTTCGACCATTTTCGTTCTGTAACGTCACATCTCTTTCAAGGTAGAATGCTCTGGAATGGGATGTCCATTTGCAAGCAGATCTATCCATTGGCATACATGCACTCAATAGTTTAGATTGTTTTGAGCTGTAGCCTTCTTGTTGATGTTGAATTTCATGTTGTACTTATCCTTTTCTTCTTCGACGATTTGCGTGCCTTGATGTTTCCTTGTCGCTTCCTTGTTGAATTTTTCTTCATAGTCTTTCTGCACATTCAACAATACACACAAATTAGTTGACATTATAATGCTTCATTACAATAATCAAAAGCAACTGTAAATCAATATGTGTTTCTTATATTTTTTTCGGCATCCCTTCTACAACAAACTTTTTGTTTTTTGGAGTTGTGATGTGTCCATATATTATCTTCATTGTCGAACACCAGCAACATCCAATGGTCTGCAAGCCCGCTCTTTGCTTCGCCGGATAAGTTCATTGGGAAGAAATACCACCGACGTTGATTATTTGCCTTCATTGGCTTCATGATGACATTTTCGGCCCATTTTTTATCTTTCAAAACTTTTTACTGCATCACAATAACTAAACCAATATCAGTTTTTGTTTTGTCGAATCTGTTATTGAAATTTAATGACTAAAGGCACTTCAAATAAGTATTTGAAAGTAATTTCTTGCCCAACATTCCGTATTGTACAATGCTATCTGGTCTTTCAATGTAGCTTCTTCTAAGATCAACGTACAGAAGGCGGAGATGGCATGGTTCGTCAATGCTCCATCATTCATAATTGAATACAGGTCTTGCATGTCAGTGATACTCTTAACGTTGGTGACAGGATAGGTGAGTATCAAAAAAAACTCGTCCCCTACAAGAACACTGTATTAGTTTGTTACTCATTTTATAAAGAAGACATTATAATTGAAAATATACAAGCGCACTGTTTTAAATACAACAAGTGCTCTGTTTGAATCATAATAGGCGTACTGTTTGAGAAATAGCAGGCGTCCTGTTTTCAAGTTAACAAACGCACTGTTATGATTTTAACAGGTGCCCTGTCCTAAATTAGAATATAATTTTTTATTTATATTAGTGATAAATATAACAGAACATACAAACAATACAAATTTAAGGGTATTACAACAATACTTGCTTGGGTACTTCTTCGGTCATCCTTTTGTATTTTTCCCACCCACCATCGGTTATATATTGAGTGACTTTGAGCTCATCATTTTTTTTACCTTCTTCGAGGAATTATATGTGAAGTTGCTGTTGTATTTTTTACCTTGTCGTCCTCTTTTTTTTTTTTTTTTTAGTTCCTTCACCATTGAACCCGGAGTGTGTCCTGTTTTCTTCTTCTAGTTTGATTGTGGTTGCTCGACCTCTTCTTCTTTTTGCCCTCCTTCTTCATTTTCATACTGCAGTAGTTCATCTCCGCTACTGATTCGCATTATATCATCATCATCTTCCTTTTTTCCTTCCTTAACAGCGGAGTGAATGTCGAACAACAGGGCTTTGTACAGCACCACTGTTTGTTTCTCATTTTCTCATTTCTCTCTCAGTTTCTTGATTTCCTCATCTTTTTCAACCTGCCACTTTCTGTTTATTTCCCGCTTGTCATGGCCCTTTATTATCATCTCTGCTGCACGAGTCATCTCTTCCTTTATTTGTTCTCTTGCTTGCGTTTTAGCAGCAAGCTTGGCCTTGTTCATTTGGTTTTCTTGTTGCAGTTTTTGAATTTGTTTCAACAAGTCTTGATGTTTAGTACAGTTGAATCTGATGCCCCTTCTTTCCATTGCTACACTGCTGATTACTTAGCGTCTCCAACTCCATTTTTTTGGCAGTCAATTCAATCTCCAATGAAATCACCTTCAAAAGATATAAAAAGTTAAACATTTTGTCAATTTAAAGAAAGAGGATGACTGTGCAAAAATAGTGCGTCCTTTTAAACAAACAGTGTGCCAGTTAACATGTAAACAATGTGCCTATTTGAAAAAGCAGTACTGACTTTGTTTTTCTCTGATAACAAATCGTCGATTGATATTTTTTTTTTATGATTCATCAATTGCATCTCCGTCTGTCGCATCACCCCGTCAACCTTGTATAATTTTTCATATGCGTCATTGGTATAAACGTAAGAGAAAATGCAAACTAAACAAACAAATATGAAATAGGCTGGAAATATGTTACCTTATTCTTCAGTAATTGATTTTCTGCTAGTGTTTTTTTTAGCTCAACATTTTCAATTCTAACATCATGAAGCTGTTTCTTCATGGTTTGTAGGATTGACAACTTGTTTTGGTCCACATGTCTGCCAAGACATCACCGGATGTGATCACCTTTAATTCATAGTTGTCGACATTGTCGTCGTCGTCATCTTCTTGGTGACATTCCAGTGCCGGCAAATGCATTGTGCATACTTGTATCTCGACAAAAGGGGGTTGCAATGAATCTAGTGTGAGCTGTGAAATCAAATGAGAAAACAAAAATCATTAGTTGATACAATGGAACAATAAAAAAGAAGAAGAGAAATCCAGTATAATTACAAGAAGAAAACCAATTTACCTTCTCATCTATAAATTGTGCAATCGCTGGACCTAGGCTTATTGGGAGATCATTGAGTTGCCACCTGCACATCTTAAAATGATTTTCGAGGATGAAGTTTTTGGGTTTGCGACAAATGTCCTCTCTAAGAACCAATACTATAATTTTTTTTTATAAAAAATATTACATTAGACAAGTGAATTTTCAAGAATATAACCAATTAACAACGAACAGTGCGCCAAATATATAAAAACATAGCGCCTAAAGTAAAACTAACATTGCTCATTAAAACAACGTGCCTGTTATATTAGAAACGGTGTGCCTTACTTTTAAAAAACCATACAAATCTAGATAGTGCGCCTTCATCAATTGAGATAGTGTGCCTCACTAAAAAATAATAATACATATAAATTCAGTGCATCTCAATCAAAATAAATAGTGTAATAGTATAGAATGTTTATTGGAATGATGAGTAGACATTAATTTACTGATTCCAGCTTGTAGACTTCGTTGTTGACGTTATTGTTCAGAGATTTCTTCAATTTATTATAGATGTGTGATATCCAGTTGTAGTCACACAATTTGTCCATATCAGCAACATATTTTGCATACGCCCACTTCAATGATATGTACAACACTAGTAGCCTTGTGGTGTCCTCAAAGTCATGCGCCTCTTGACCTCTTGATGCTTCGTTGAGTGTTTCGCGCAACTTAGATGTCGTCAATTCTCTTGCGTATTTTCCTCCACGATTGTGTTCTTTCGGGAAACTTCTTTGCAAGAACTCACTTGGATTGATTGTGTCCAAGTCCTCTTTGCTTATTTCATCCCTTCCATCAACAATGCCAAATAAAAGTTTGATATCCAATGGTGTGAGGGTGAAGTCTTTGTCACCGAAAGTCAATGAATTGTCTCCTTGGTTGTATTTCGATACAACCTCTCGAATGAACTTGTCACTCTTTCGGCAATTTGATGTAGTAAGATTCCCAAGAATAATCATGTTAAACAATGTCCAAAAAGGTGTTTTTCTGAGCTGTACTTTGTGCTCGTCGGTACATCGAAATTCTGGTTCTTTTTTCAAGAGCTTAATCAGTTCTCCCAAGTTGCTTCGGTATTGTGCCATTTTTCTTGTTTCATGATCCAAACCAAGTAAAACACAAGATATTAAGATTCAAATGGTAAAAATATAAAACGGTGCGCCTTAGTAATTAAAACAGTGGGTGTTTGGCCTTAAAACAGGGCACCATTGTTAAATAATCAAATAATGCACAGTTGAAATTTAAACAGTGCGCTAGTTAATGTACAACTAATAAAGAGTGTGCCTTAGGAAATTAGTGTTTAATGTGTTTGATTATTAAAGAATGCGACTTGTTAATAACATACAGTGCACCTCATTAATGCTCCTTTTCTTTGATATTAAACAACAGGATACTCAAACAGTGTGCCCTTCACAATATGAAATAGTACACCTTAATCAAATAGTGATAATTAACATTGCTCCCTATAGATTATATATTAGTGCTACTTCAAACCATGAAATTAGGGTTCAAACACATTCGAACTAGGAATTTGAACAAGGCGCACTGGTTTTGTTGTAAAGGCACTTCGTTTTTTTGAATATTTAATAACGTCAAATAGAGGTAATCTGGAATTATTTCGATTGAATTCATGCATGCATTGATGAATACATCAATTGAATTCAATTTTCATTCAAAAATTCGAATACAAAACCCTTATTTATCAATTTCACCTTTTTTCGCTTAGATTGGTTGTTGAAAATAGTACGCCTCTTGAGATCATTGAGTTGAATCAAATTTAAGACTCGATTTGGATTCGAGAGTCAATTTGAGTTGGTTTTGGGTTTAGATTTGGAATGGGAATGGTTTTGGGTTTCGATTTGGAATGGGAATGCCTGCGTTTTGACGTGGGTTTGGACGGGTTTGGTTTGGGTAACTGAAACATATATTGGATCGAAATTATTTTCCTGCATTGTATCGGTTGGGAATTTTTTTATTTTTTTTGGAATTTTCCCTAAAACAAACTAATCGAATGACTTTAACAAAAATTAGTAACTAGATTTATTTTACGTACTATATATATCATAATTAAATTAATTAAGTCAAACCTAAAGATTTTAAAATTACAATAAATCAAGTTAGGTTAGTATCGAAGATAGAAATTAACTAAATCATTATAATAAGCCAAAAATAATAAATTAAAAAGATAATATAACAATTGAATCGAAATAATTTTATTTAAATTAATTGATTTTATCAATTCTCAGAACAAGAGGTACGCTCGAAATAAATCATGACAAGAATAATCAATCTACCAAAAAGGTAACCAATGAATTAAGAATGAATCATGGGAAGAAAAATTGGCTAGAATTATATCTTTTATTTATTTTAGCAGCAATATTCTAAATAATTCTTTAGATTTTTTATGTCTTATCATAATTAAGGATTAATTTTTAATGAATGATAACGATGCCTACACTAATAATAAAATTTGATCCTTATCTTATTTAGAGACAACTTATATTGTAAAAGTGAGATCATGCCATAAAATAATTCTTTTAAATCTTTTTAACTTATCTTGCATGTGATTATAATTTATCTTGTGTTTAATTTATATGCGACCAATGCTCTCTCTCTCTATATGTGTGTGTGTGTTTGTGTGTGTTTTTTCTTTTAATTTCACTATTATTATTCATAGAGCTACATAAATTCTTATTATGTGGTTATATTGATTTTGTTGTAAAAAAGAAAGGTTTCCTTTGCTTTTGTACGTACAGATTACTTCATTCAAGATGTCTCAAGAGCAACATTCAATTCCACAGGAAGATAAGATAATAGAGGTGCAAACTAGAGAATATGGAGAATGGTCGAAATCAAGATCAACTTTCTCTATTAATAGAGAGAATGACAAAGATGGAGGAAGACTTATAAAAGTAAACCGATAGAACTGATTTTCTCACGATGATTCTTAAAACTCATGAGGAAAAGATGAAAAAACTATCACTTGGGAATGATGAGATTCATTTTGAGGAATTATCCTAAGACCCTCCACAAGCTTGATCTTACAAGGTAACTTGTTCTCTTTTTACTTTTATTGTATATTTTTTACATTGAGGACAATGTTTAGTTTAGGTTTCGGGTGTGGTATGCTAGATTAGGTTAGCTTAGTTAGTTGTTTATTTCGTATTATTTTTCATTTAAACTCTGAAAATTTTAATTTGAGCAACAATTTAGTATCATTTTAGTTAAATTGTTATTTTTCATTTAAACTCTGAAAATTTTAATTTGAGCAACAGTTTAGTATCATTTTAGTTAAATTCTAAGAAAAATAAAAATTCATACGAAAAAAATAAAATAAAATAAATGGAAAATGACCCAAAAATACAAAAACATGAAAAATATACCAAAAAGGTACACACGGGATCTTTATTCAAACACATACAAAATCAAAAAAGAACCGCCTCCTAACAAACACACGTGATTTCATTCATTCCAATTCGAAAAAAAATATTACTTCGTTTTCGATCTAATTCGACCACAAAGTAAGCGTCAGTTCAACAATTCGCGCACAGATAGATTGAATTCTTGGATCGAAGAGCCTCTACACTAGGGTATGGCACTCTGAATTTCATATTTCTGGTGTGTCGCACTGTATAGAAAAAATGATTATTTGAGAAGACATAGTATGAACCGACATTTGAATCAAAAAGATGATTATTTGTAAAACTGATTAGTGTTTTTGTTTCCATGAATTCGCAATTACAAACACTGTTTCGAATTTGGGGTGGTTTCAGTATGAAATCCTAATTCACAAATTGAATTTTAGCTTTTAGTTGTTCAAAAATGAATACTGGAAAAATGCTACGAATATGGGCACTCTGTTTGGTTATTATACTTGCGATCTTTTTGTTAATTATACAGATGCTCTGTTTGATAATTAATATATACTCGATTTTCATGAACAGTTGTACAGGCGCTCTGTTAGTTAATTGAAATGCCGCTCTGTTTGGTAATATACAGGCTCTTTGTTTTCATAATACACATGCGCCTTATTCAATGTCAAAGTGAATTAAACTAGGCGCTCTGTTTTCAGGTTTCAAAGGCACTCTATTTATAAAAGTAGAGCATCAGGTCTTTTTCAAATAGAGCACCTGATTTCTCCATTAGAGTTCTCACATTTAACATATAATATAATTTAAAAGTAGAATGATTACATGTATATCAACAGGAATAACGTGGAAAATATGTATGTTCATTGTTTAGGTGTTTAATAACATTTTTGAATCAGGCGCTCTGTTTCCAATTACAAAGGTGCTTTGTTTGAACTACATAGAGCGTCAGGTCAATTTGAAACAGAGCGCGTGTTATGTATAAAAAGAATTCCTAACCTTATTTACAACAATAAACATCGAAACACCTTAAAAAACACATTTGATTACAAAGACGTTCTGTTGGGATTGATTCTGAAAAATAAATCTATTTGCCATTGTTTTTTGATTTTTTTTTTTTTACTGAAACTGTATATTGACTAACTTTACATTTATACGTATTTTGAAACAGTCCAAATGGCATGACAATACAGAAGCAATCTAGGGCCGTTGTGAAACTTATTGCTAAAAATGAGATCACAGTGTTAAATGAACACCAACCAAAGTTGCAAAAGACCCCTTTTTGGCATTTGTTGAAGGCCATACTGGATGGAAAGCTGACAACAAAAAAGTGTCAAAAGAGTGATATATGCACTCGACTGACCATATCAGAATACAATAGAGACAAGTCGACATTCATATTTGGAGGTTATGAATATTGCCTAGACAAGATGGACATGAAATTGATTTTCGGTATAGTTGATGGCGAAAATAACATAGACGACGAAGGACTACTGGACACTATACAGGAATCCGAATTCTTGCAAAGAAGGTTTCCAAATAGAAACCAAGGAGAAAGAAAGGACAGGGAATTAACCACAAAGAAGATTAAGGATACATTAATAATAGCATCGAGAGGGAATGAAGTGCTTGATTACGAGGACACGGTTAGACTTCTCATGCTGTATATTTTAAACACGCTCTTTGTAATCACATTGAAGCCATCTTTGAATTGGTCTTACTGCAACTTTGTAGTAGATATGGGATGTGTCTTAGTGATACCTGTAAGTAATTTTACATTGTCAATTTTATTTTTAGCAATATACGCTCTTTTTATGGAACATTCACAACAAATAACTCAGAGCGCTCTATTTTAGTAAAGTAGGCACTCTGTTTTAGTTATAGTGACAAATTGCTAGCAGGCGCTCTGTTTTTAATAAAGTAGGCACTCTATTTTTAAATAGACCTTGTTCTCAATGATCTGTTTTTTGTTTAAATGATAGTATTGGTTTATGGAGAAAACGAATGTCGTAGATCCAATTGAAGAAAACGAGGATGAAATACGTCCGAGGTGTGTAAGGTGGAATCTCAAGGATCTGCCTAAAGACATAAATGTTGCCTCTTCTAGCTTTGAAGAAGATAAGGCAACAAAAATTGGGATTTATTCTACATATATCATTTGATATTGAGCAATTTGGACTAACATCTGCGAATTCAAAACAACAGTTGTTACTCGATCCGTTGAGCCCAACAGCACATGAAAGAAGAGAATAGGGCTTGGGAGCTCCCGCCATTGAATGGCATAAAGATGAACACGACGATGGCAGCGAAGAAACTCAAACTCAAGGACCAAACGTCCAAGATTTTGAATTTAAAGCTAGAAACGATTGTTCCAGTTCTAGCCAATCCACTCAAAGGAGCCGAGAAGCTAGAATGGAAATCACTACATTGAGGGGAAAATGTATGGGGGCCACGAACCAAATTTATTTGCTTGAGCAATAGGTAAATTGACATTAATTCATTTCATTTAAGTCATGAATGAAAGCTTGCTGCACAAGCACTTTGTTTGTTACAAAGTTAGGCGCTCTGAATTGATTTGAATTGAATTTATTGAAGAGAACTTCTTCATTGTGCTTGTTAGGTTGAGGATGCTAATGAAATGATAGCAATGGAGAAGAAGAAAAGGAAGAAAGTAATAGAAGGGATGAATTTGGCTGAAAAATAGGTAATTTTTTTTTTCACACACCTAGCGCTCAGCTTCTTTTGAACTGGCGCTCTATTTTGTTTAGGGTTGTTTAACACATCTGAAACGCTTTTGTATTTGTCTTAGATACATCCATTTGAAGAAAAGAATGAAAGAAAAACACATGAGTTGAATGCTGCAGAAGAAAAGGTAAACAATATTCAATTTATCAACCTGCGCTCTGTTTAATGATATAATGTATTTTGCTCACTGAATGATTTACAAAATCGTTGTATTTTTTTGTAGATACTCTCATTGAAAATTCAATTGACCGCAGCAAGATCAGAGGTTGCAACCCTTAAGCTCTCAACAACTGAACCAATAGCGATGATTCAGAACGCTGCAACGACTGATGCAAAACTGATTGAGGACTTGAGGAAACATCTGCTTGAAATGAAAGAAGAAACTCAGAGAGCAAAACAATTGCTTGATAAGGAGACATCATAAAAAGAGACATTTAGAGCAGAGCTGAAAAATGGCGCAGATTTGATATTAAAGGCTTCAGCTGAGCGAGAAAGATTGCACAGAATCATTCGTTTAAAGGATGAAGAAAAGATTAAGTTCTCAGAGGAGCTCGAAACAGCAAAGTAGATTGGCACTGTTCGACAAAACTTTGCCAACAAACGAAATCAAAGAAGAGGAAGCAAAATAGGACGACATTTTATATGTCAGTGAGAATGACGAAATCCTCCAGTCGGACGAAGAACAGGCCAACCAGGATGAAAAAGAACAGAACAAGCCGAAGAAAAAGACAGGGCGTACGTCGTCCTCCATGGTAATACGGCTCAAAAACAAAGGGAAATGACTAGCGAAAAGGTTGAGTAATTACACTTATGGTTCATCAAAAAAGAGCAAGGTTGCACTGGATGTTTTATCCTACTTGTCGGATGACGTACGAGAGAAATGGAATAAGATGACATCAAGACTTCCAAACATGTAAGAAATCCAATCCCAAATTACATTATTAATCTTTGATTGTTTATTTTTCATTATTTACAAGCGTTCAATGTCAAACAGAGCACCTTCTTTACTAAAACAAAGCGCCTTTGTCACAATCGAATAGAGTGCCGTCTCAATAAAAACAGAGTGCCTTTATTGATGAAACCACCCTCCTGTTTAAGCAAAAATCTAACCATTGTCACATTACAGTCAGTTGATCACTGTTACGAGAGATCCGGTCAGAGGTCCTCCGTATGTTGATATGGATTACGTAAAGTGAGTGGCTAATGATGATGCATTCTCTAATTTCGCTATCTATGCATATGTGACACTGATCCTACAAGAGGCAAAATGCAAAGATCAAGTAGTCGTGTACGATATAGATTGCTGGGTAAGTGAAAAACCCTGAAATATGTTTGATTTGATATACATATCAATTCTGGAATCCCATCTCTTTTTCTACATATAATGCAGCAAATGATATCAAAACCAAGAGAAATTATGGACAAATGGATAAAAGAACATATGCTTTCCAAAAGAACATCTCGATGGCACCTGTTCCCAACCAACACCACAGGAGGTGGACCTAAGGATTCGAAAGCGTTCCATTAGACATTATTGGCTTTTGATAGTGAGAGCAACAAGTGGATACATCATAAATCTAAAAGACAACAAGCACCATATGCAAGAGATGCGCAACAAATTGTAAGTTCCCACAATCCGTTCAATTCGGTTTCTTACATATTATCTTTAATAGTTTCATTCAAGCGCAAAAATGTTATAATATATGTTGCTAAAAATGTAGGCGGATTATGTTCAACAATTTCTCAATGAGATCGTGAGAGAAGATGGCACACAACAGAATGGACTTGAAAAAGTTATCATCAAGTGGAATGCACCATCTCAACAAAACATGGATTGTGGCGTCTACGCATGTCATTGGATTCAACTGATTGCAAATGGAGCAGAAATACCCAACTCATAAATGTTGGAAGAAATCCGCCGTTACAGGGCCAAGATGATAACGAATTTAATAGAGAAATTCGATTTACCTAAAGAATGATGTACCAAACTGAAATGCACATATGCTCTTCTATCATACAGTGTCTTGTTTTCAAATTTGAGAGATACATTTATTTGATCATCGCAAATTGTTTATCGTGATTGTTCCCATAAGCTTTTGGGTAGAAAATATATCTGTTTAATGTCAAATTGTTTCATGACTGATTTGAACTAGGTGCTCTATTTTCTCATTACAAAGGCGCCTGTTTTTAAAAAAAGTGCGACAGGTCTATCTAAAACAGAGCGCCTGATTACATATAATAGAATTCTAAATTTTGACATATAATAGAATTTGAAACTAGAATGATTACATGTATATGCACAGGAATAATGTGAAAAATATGTCTATTCATTGTTTAGGTGTTTCTTAACATTTTTGAAACAGACGCTCTGTTTTCAATTACAAAGGCGCTCTGTTTGAACTAAAAAGAGCGCCTGGTCAATTTGAAACAGAGTGCCTGTTCTCTAGAAAAAAATTCTGCACTTTATTTACAATAATAAACATCGTAACACATAAAAAAAATACACATTTGACATATAATAGAATTTAAAACAAGATTGGTTACATATATATAAACGAGAATAACATTGAACAAAGAAACCAAACAACACAAAATCCCTATATCGCCTCTCGACATGTCTTCCTGTTGTGGTGACCAAACTTGTTGCACCTAGTACACTTAATATGCCGTGTCTCGTCACCACTCGACACAATACGACGTTTTTTCGGTTTGTCTGGCTGCCTACCTGCACTAGGGGGAGCAATTACAACATTTGTAGTTATTGCAATTTGGTCGATCATAGATGAAGGAAGAGGTTATATGGCAGCCTCATAGCTCTTCTTGTAACTTTCAACAAAGAAATAAGGATCAATCATGCTAGTAACCGCAAAGAAAACTTCCTAATCACACATGCCGCATGCAAATAGGGAAAGCCATTTGTTTGCCACATACGGCATGAACAAATCCTTTCTCTCACATTAACTGAAGCTGTAGGTATGGACATCACCTCAAAAAGCAGCTCCGATGGTCTTTTGATAGCATAAGTTCGAACATTCTTGAATAAATCATTCAAAATGTTAAGCATCCTAGGGAATAACACACCATTCCATTTTTCAGTCTCTTTCCAACGATTGTTGAACCACTCCATCAACTTGACACGGATCTGATCCACCAACTGAGTGATCGGTAATTCCCTCACGCCCAAAAGCCAAGCATTGAAAGATTCTGCAGCATTCTTCATCATCTCCCCATAACGACACCTAACAGCAAAACTAATAGCCCACCTCTCATATGGCATTATAGTTTCCAAAAATTCTCCAGCTAGTTGGCCTCCTTTTTTTTTGAGACTCTTCCATCTCCTTATAAAAATCAGTGATCGTTGGCGTATATGCACGACTCTAAAAAAGCCCAACGATGTAATCCTTGTATGATGCCGGCATATTAGTATCTCTGTATCTTGCCTTAAGATTACACTTGAGATGACGAAGAGAAAAGGAAAGTGGATGATCAGCAAAGACTTAAGGAAATGCTTGTAAAAGACCCAAATTATGATCTGATACAAAATTGATCTTTCGATCAACCAGAATAACTTGTCGTAACTCTGAAAGGAACCAACGCCAACTGGAATATGTCTTCTTATCAATCACAGCAAAGCCCAAAGGAAAAAGTCCTATTTAAAAAAAATAGAAACAAAACACAAAAAATCAAATAAAAGTAATAGTACCAAAACAGAGCGCCTGAATTACATTAGGTGCTTAATATTTTTGAAACAGGCACTCTGTCAAATGATTACAAAGACGCTCTATTTAAACTAAACAGAGTGACTGATCAATTTGAAACAGAGCGTCTGAATGAAAATTACGAAATCAATAATTTTTACCAAAGAAAAGCATACCCCTATTAGCATCCTTCCCAGTTGCTCCTAATATGACTCCATTGAAATCACCCTCAGGAATGTGCCGTCGAGAAAAAACAACGGTCTATAATGATTGAATCCAATGATCGAAGCATTCAAAGAAACGAAGATTCTGGAAAATCGATTTGTACTGTCATCGACATCCATAGTAATACGACTTCCAGGATTAGTTCTTATCAAAATTTCCACATACGGTTTCAGTTTTGCAAAAGACTCGTTACAATCTCCACCAACGATCATCTTTTCCTTTTGAAGGACTCTCCACGCTTTCTTATACGATAAATCCAATCCATAATTGGATTGTAAATAATTGCTAATCTAGCTGTCAACTTGAGGATCAAGACGTATCATTTCTGTAACAGCCTCGGTAATCCATTCTGACTTTATATACTTCACAAGTCTCTCTGAAAAAAAACAATTTCTCACACGTGTGAGTATTATTCAGCTTCCTGATGTAAAAACTTTTATTGTATGCACACTGTGAAGTCTTAATGAACCATTCACAACCGTTCTCTTTGTAAGCACAGATCGCATAAGCCCTCTCCTTCTTATTCCTCTTTAAAATAAATTGAAATTCGACCTCAGTAGCTTATAGCGCAAGAGATTTCCTAAAATATTCTACACCATCATGGAAAACCTGGCCTACATTCTGAATAAGATTAAACCATAGTGAAGAACACAACGGTTGTTGCATACTGCTCGACGTATCGGCTTCTAAAAGAAGCAATGATTCAGGCACAAGAACGCTAGGATAAACATCATTGAATACATCCTGCTCAACAAAACACTGTGTACCAATAGCGAAAGGTTCCAAAAAACCAAATTCACTAAGACGCTCTGTTTCGGACACCTGCCACTCTGTTTGATTCAAAGCACCACAATAATTGCTCTGTCGCTCTATTTTATACAAATGCTACTCTGTTTGACTGTCATGATAAAAAAAAAAAAGATTATAGACAGCAATCTCGGATACATTGCTGCTATTACACTCGACAACTACATTAATTGTGCCTAAACAAAGACACTTTAACACATCAAACAACGTCATGAAGTCCTCTTGATCCCTCAATAAGCATCGCTTATGTTCGGGAATCAAATAAAATAAATTCAAATCACATCCGGACGTAATTTGGAATCGATCTTGTACCGTATTAACAAAACCATCAAAACCAAAGTCTGAATCACACACAAACGATCTTGAAATCAAACCAAACCTACAAATCAAAATCCCCCATGTTCTCTATCAAATTCAACGATTTGATGATAGTGCCAAAACAAATGAGATCAGAACAACACAACGATAAGAATCGATCCCAATGATTGTGACAGGGAATCCGCACAATGTTACAAAGAAAAAGGAGAAACAGCGATGGCGGTTTTTGATCTGTAAAGTGCGGATATTTTTAGTTTTGAGAAGTTGTATCTTTTTGGAAATAAAATCCCGTTTGTATGTTTTTGACAATATTGTTCGAAAATAGTATGCTAGGGTCATTTTTCGTAAAATAAATGAAAAAATCGTAAAACTAAAAAAAAATTATGTATTAGTTTATATAACATTTTTTGTCCTTTTAGGGGTTACATAAGAGTTTCTAAGAGCTTTTTAATATGTTTTAACTTGAAGCAAAGATGAGATAGTGTCATACTAGAAATTAGATGGCCTAAATTGAAAACTAATTCGTCACATAGCGGGATTTCGTGCAAAGTATTCCTAAGTTTATATTTCTAGCAAAGGCATATTATGAGGGTAATTAAACACGGGATGTGAGGGCAAATGATAAGGATTAAACTTTTATAATACATCGAGCTTGAGCTACTAGCTACTTGATAGTGATATGGCAGAGAGATGTGCATCGTAAATCATTCATCCCACTTCTTTGTGTGACCATAAACTTTTTAGACCTTCCTTACCTACCGCTATTACTCCCTATTTTCTTTCCTTTTATCTCATGTTCTACATGATACATTATTTCAATGGGGCATGCTTATACTTTTCATTGGAGATGTTCTTTATTTCTCATGCCATGAAACTCCACAAAAGAACCCTTTTGAACTATTACATATATGAGTCAAGGTTGTGATTATGGGATACTCTATTTTGTATGGGGATGGATTATTCATAGCGTTGTACTGTGGCATATAGTGCATCAAGGCTGTGGCACCTATCATTTTTTGTATTATTTTTTATTCAAAAAAAGTTCGAGAAAAAAAGAGAGAAAAAACAAAAAGAAAAAGGGCTGGAAAAAAAAGAGCCTACGTTGTTATTTCGTAGTTGTTGAGATTTGAGTAATCACTTATCCTAATAAAGGGGTGACTCGAGGGATTGTATATTTGGTTAGTGTGGTTTCATTTGTTTTTTAAAGACACAATGCCTTAATGGGGATGGATGTATAGGTTCGTATGTGTTTTGACTCATATCATAGTCCTACCCTTGCACCCAAGCTTTGAAAGACCAAAAATAGTCAACCTCCTTTTACCTACTTTATTTATTTATTGATTCTGGCATGATATTGGATCGAGATGCACACTTGGTTTCGATACGATGGTGGTGAGTATGTGAATGATTATAGCTGGTGTTCTTATGTAGGCTGAGTCCTGGTTTTTGGATATATATATATATAGAAGAGTCTTGATATGATCCTCACGATCATTGCGGGATGGTGAGTGGTGCCTTTGTAAGTGATCGCTTAGTGATATGTGTTGATCATGATCGTGACCATACCTATCACGATCGTGACGGTCTTTAAAATTGGTCCAGAGCAGGAGCAGTCACGATGGTCACAATCGTGACCAAGCTTATCACGATCGTGATGGCGTTATTTTGCATATATTTTCCAGAGTTCGTCTAGATTTTCTTCAGATTTCGTAGGATTTTTGTATTTTCCAATAAATACTTCATATTTTTGTTCATTTTCCAGAAGAGACGAACATTCTAAACCGTCATTTTTAGGGTTTAGTTTAGATCACAAACATCATTATTCTTTATTCGTGTTGCTTGAATTGGATTTTCAGAGTTGTCTACCTTTGGATTATTTTTTTCAAGACCTTATTCATTGGTTTGTAAGTACTTTCATTGGTTATTAATGCACTTTAGTCATTTGATTCAATCTATGTTGGTTATGATGATTACAATTGCATATTTATCCATGTTTATGTTACTTTTCAATTCAATGAGTGGGTAGTTTGTTAGTAGGGAGTAATCATAATGACACAAAACTAAGGGATTATGGGATCTGTTCTATTTATCTATTGAATTGGATTTGTTTCACACGAATGATGTTAAAGATTAGAGCTTTATCATAGTTGATGGATGATATTATATAGATTGGCTACCTAGTTAACATTATACATTGACTATACCACAATTAACTTATAATTTCTATCTAAACTGGCCACTTAGATGTTGTTATAGGTTGATTATCCTAATGATTCAATCTATGTCGGTCATATTAAGTAGCATTATAGACCAAGCTATCTTGCTAAAGTTTGTCTAGGATCTTTTGACGTATGAATAATAGAGCAATCTATGTTGCTTTTTTATTCATGTTTGATATGTTCTTTGATTGATTCATTCATCTATTTTATGTATTCATGCTATCATGTTATGTAAGGTAGATGATCAGTTTAGTTATTCAAGCTATCTTGATAATAAGAACTCTAGTGAATGTGATTAAAGGTATCCCCTTTATTCAAAACAAACCATTTATTTACAAAACTATAAACTTTTCATTTCCAATTTATTACGTTATATATGTGATCCATTATGCTTAGTTATGAGAATCCTCCCTATGTTTGTTTTCAATAATTTCAACCCTAGTTAATCAGTCCATAATAAGTAATTTTTAGTTAGTTTAGTTTTTTTAGTTCTTAATTTTAGTACTTACTAAGCTTGCAATTTGATTATAAAACCCCCACATTTCTTAGTTTGAGGCTAAGTAATTAAGAATTCTAATTTGATCCTTAATAACTTTATAGCACTCCATCTCTCTGTGGGATCGACCTCTGCTCATTCTATCTACATTTATATTATAAATGGGGACTAACCTGATGTGTCTGTGACAACATGCATCAATAGAGTTCAACATCTGAGCTCTCTACTCCTGGTGTAGAAGGGGGAAGATCATTACCACTATCATCACCATCATAGTCATTTCCAGGCAACCTCCCTTTGGTTACGATGGCTAGACATTCCTTTAGAACTGTAGTGGTGGCACTCTAAAGCATTCCCAGAAGCTTTGTCTCCATATCGTGAATCATTACAAACTCTATGAGTGCTTTCTTGTCCTTGGAGAGCTCCTAACAATGATGATTGCTGTCATTGTACCTTATGCTCAATGTCACTCCAATGCCTGAAGCATATATGGAGGTCTCTGTAGGTGTGTCATCTTCATTAACCCTGTTGAATATGATAAAGAGGGTTTCTGTTGACAAGAGGTCTATCATCTCTTTGAGCTCTTTTGGCATTCCACCTCCTTGTTGGAGTTGTGGAAGGTCTGGTGGGAATCATTTGGCTTGTGGTGGTGGTTTATGTGGTGGGTTGCGGTTGATGGGAGAGGAAGGATGTGGAGGTCGAGGTTTTCTGTGCATCTTGAATCCCACCTTGAATGGTTGCAATAACCTGAGCCTGCACAATAGGGTTCGTGAGAGATGGTACTAGAGAGGCATCCAGGAGGTGAGCACCCTCTTATATGGCAAGCTGTGCAGCAAGGACAGTATCATCTTCAATCTGCCTTTGACCCCTTTTAGCTTAGGCTCTTCAACAAAGATCTTCTTCCTTTTGTCTTTTGGGTCAATGTTAGGTTGAGGAAGTGGGGGTATTTGTGGTGGTGATCTAATGATTATGCTCGATGATGTGGTTATGGATATTGTAGGAATAGCTGGTGTTTGTGGTGGAATTTTTGTGGTGGGGGTAGGGTTGCTGTCAATCTCCATCGCAGAAGGGATGGACTCCCCCCTTTCTATAAGAGTTAGTGAAGGGGTTGCATCAAGTGGCACATCCTTCAGCTCGTCTGCAATTACTTTTGTTGAGGTGAGGATTACAGGAGGGGGACTTCTTGTGGGAACAGCAACACCTGAGTCTGCTGCTGTTGACTCTTGCAATAGGGCTAGTCAAAGCTTTTTATGAGGTCTTGGTGGTCAATGAAGATGTATCGGATTGAATTATGAGCTTTCTTCTGGTGATCCCCTTTGTCTTGGGCTTGGATGGGACCTTTGAGGCTGGTTTGTTGGTCTCCATGGCCTTTGAAGGCTCAACAACCTTCCTTGCATCAACCTTAGTGGTATTGCAGAAATGTCTTGGGTTGATGCAGCAGGGCCAGACACCACTACAGTATCCTAGGTGGCCCAACTAACCTATGAGGCAATAGCCTTAGCAGCACCCTTTGATTTTTCATTAACTCCATGCTTCACTCCCCATGTAGAGCTTGCTTGGAGTTGATTATTTGTTACCATTCAGTTTCTTCCCTTCCTTTGCAGGGAGATCCAAGACGTGTTCCAGAATCATACTGCAGATTTTCCTGAAGAATTCTATTTAATGGCCATGCCCAGTTATTGAAGAATGATGTTGCTCCAGTTCATCTTCTTATTCATGAGTATGACACTCATGATAGCCAATTGGTCCCCAGTGATTCAGTCCTTTGCATGTTCCCTTGACAACAGAACACTCTTTACTGCGTCTACAAGTAGTTTATACTTGAGAGGTAACAATGCCCTTATTGATCGTACTGGGTGGTCCTAGTTTGCCTCACTAAGCATTTGTAGCCTTGCTGCTTGTATTGTCTCCTCATCAACAGAAGTGTCTCCTTGGAATTTTGAGATCTTGTTCTAGGGTTTCTACATTGATAGACAAGTCCCTTTCCTTGACTTTCCCAACAATCTTGATGCCATCATCATCCTCACTTACATTCTTGTCATTCATTCTTACACTTTGTAGGAATTGTTGCATCGTACCCAAGAAGATCAATCCATTGTGTCTTAATATATTCCAATCCTGTAAAGAAAAATAGATAGACGATTTCCTTGATATCGTCACCTGCCATCTTAAGAGATTTGAAGTCCAATACATACCCAATTTGAAATTTACTTTCAGATGATTCAATTGACTTTTGTTATTTAGTGGTTTTGGGTGCCACTTTAAGAGTAAGAGTTGAGAGAGTTTGAGAGTGAGAGGAATTTTAGAGTGAGAGTGTGTTTGCAGTAGGGTAATCATAAAGAGTAAAAACGTTAAGTATGGATCCCCATTTATAGTAAAAATAAAGTCCTTTTATTGGGTAGTGGAAAGATGGTGAGTAATGTGTGGCCATAAACTTGCCATTGGAAAACAGCATAGTTATGATATGACTATTTAGTACACAGTTCCACAAATAGTAGGGTTAAAACAATACTATAGTAAGATAACTTTCCAAGCATTACTGTAGTAAGGTTTAAACCTTTCTGCAATAGCCTAATGCCTTTGCTTATAGAAGCACTTATTCTTAGGGAGGATTGCTTTAGGCATTTGGATCGAACATACCCAATTCTCCTCTAATATATGCAAATTTGGATTCATCTAAGGGTTCTGTGAATATGTCAGCTACTTGACTCTCAGTCGAGATAAATTCTAATTTTTCATTACCTTTATGCACATGATCTCTTATAAAATGATATCTTATATCTATGTGTTTTGTCTTAGAGTGAAACACAGGATTTTCAGTCATTGCAATTGCAAAAGTGTTATCATAATAGATAGGAGTTTTAAGGACACTTAGCTAATAGTCAAGAAGTTGTGACTTCATCCATAGGATCGGTGCAACACAGCTTGCTGCAGCAATGCATTCTACTTCTGCAATAGAGGTTGACACAGTTGATTGTTTTTTACTGAACCATGACACCAATCTTGAACCAAGAAATTAGCATGATCCATTTGTACTTTTTCTGTCTATTCTTCAACCTGCAAAGTCAGCATCTAAGAAACCAATTAGTTCTAATCCAGATTCTTTAGGATATCCCAACCCTAAGTCAGGAGTCCCCTTGAGATATCTAAGGGTCCTCTTGACTACAGTAAGGTGTAATTCCTTAGGATTGGATTGATACCTAGCACAAACACACACAAAGTATATGATATCAGCCCTACTAGTAGTAAGGTACAATAATGTTCCAATTGTGCCTCTGTATAGCTTCTGATCGACTGATTATCCACACTCATCCTTATCTATTCTAATGATTGAGCTCATTGGAGTCTTCATTGTTGAGGCATTCTCTAAACCAAACTTTTTGATCATATTCTTAAGGTACTTAGATTGGTTATAAAACTGCCTTTGTCATCTTTGCACTTGAAGACCCAAGAAATACTTGAGTTCACCCATAAGACTCATTTGAAACTTAGATGTCATAAGCGTAGTAAATCTATCACACAATTTCTCATCCATACTTTCAAAAATAATATCATCAACATATATTTGAACCAGTAAGACGTGATCCTTGTGATGCTTTATGAAGAGAGTTATGTCTACCTTTTCTCTATTGAATCCATGATCAATAAGGAAACTTGACAGAGAGTTTCATACAAAGCTCTTGGAGCCTGTTTCAATCCGTAAATAGCCATGTCAAGTTTGTAAACATACTCAAAATACTTGTAATCCTCAAAGTTGGGTGGTTGTTCTACATATACTTCCTCATGCGGTTTTTCATTCAGAAAGACATTTTTAACATCCATTTGATATACCTTAAAGTCCTTATATGCAGCAATTGCTAAGAACATTCTTTTAGCTTCAAGTCTTGCCATAGGAGCGAATGTTTCAAAAAATCAATACCTTTTTCCTGTGAATATCCTTTAGCAACAAGTCTAACTTTATTTCTGATGATAGTTCCATTTTTATCACATTTGTTCCTAAACACCTATTTGCATCCTATAACAAGATAGTTCTTAGGTCTAGGTACTAAATGACATACCTCATTTCTCTTGAATTCATTGAGTTTTCCATGGCATTGATCTGGACACTATCCTTAAGAGCTTCTTCAATCTTCTTAGGTTCTATCTCTGAAATAAAGCATGCAAAAAGGCATTCTTCAGCAGTAACTTTTCTAATCCTTATTGGATCATTTGCATCACCTATGATATACTCACGATAAATGGGACTTTGACGGGCATGAGAGCTACTCTCTTCGACGTATCCCTCTAACTTCACAATGGCATCGCTTATTCTTTTTCTTTCAAGCGTGAGTGACCAGTCGATTCTCTAATTAAGATATAGCAGTCAACCATCAAGAAATCATCAACTATGAACCTATTTTTCAGTATGAATCGAAATCGAGCGTCACTCTCCTCATCTGGGATTTTAAGCGAAAGAAAGATCTTCCGTTCCCTAAGGTGTAAAAGACTTTTTCATTATCGTAGTATAAGCAATTATTCATAAATTCAATATACTACCATTATGAGGGTGAGGTTGAGATGACTTCGAGATAAGAATCAGGTACGTAGAAAGGAAGGGTAGAAGATCGAGTGAAGAAGGTTCCCATCGCACCCACTTGAGAAAAGGAGTGATTAGCGCTCGTCCGATTGACGATGAAGGGGGCCTTCTCGCTTAGTGAAAAAAAAGTACTCAAATTGGCAATACGAACCTAATGGTTGGCTTTTGATGCCACCATACCATAGGGCTCTTAGCTTACTATTATCAAAAATGAAGGCGATAGGGAAAGGCATCGCTAGATCTACTTTCAAAGGCACTCCGGCTGGATGGGATGTCTTTCTAGTCCTTGAAGGGGAAGAAGCCCCGTAAAAAGCTGTCGAATAGGCGGTCCCCTTCCTCTCAATTATTAGGAATTTCTCTTTAGTAAATGATCGAATAGGAACAAGTCGGTGGATAATCTTCTGTTCATTGTCTCCTTCTCTTTCCACTATCATCAGCTAGCATTTCTTGTTGGGACTCTACTGTAGGTGACTCTTCTGTAATCTTTTGGGACTCTACTACAGGTGACTCTTTTGCAGCTTCTTTTGCTGTGTGCTACTCTTCTGTATTCTGTTCACCATTGACATCAACATATACTACTGCATTCTCTTCATTGTTTTCCTATGTGTCTATATGGTTAGACTCATCAAAAGATACATGAATGGTTTCCTCAATTACATCAGTTCTTAGATTCAACACTCTAAAAGCCTTACTCACAGAAGAGTATCATAGGAAGATCCCATCATCAATTTTTTACCCAAATTTTTCATTGTTAACTATCTCATTGATGTGAATGAAACATCTACATCCAAAAACATGGAGTAACATATAGATGGAAACTTTTCCTTATATAGCTCATATGGAGTCCTGTTGTACAATTTATGTACAAGGCATCTATTTAGAACATAACATGTTGTATTTATTGCCTCAGCCCAATAACATTTAGCTAATCTAGAGTCATGAAGCATTGTCCTATCAGCTTCTATTATGGTTCTATTTTTCTTTTTTGTAACCCCATTTTGTTGAGGGGTTATGGGTGTAAAAAAGTTATGCCTAATCCCATGCTCATTGCAATATTGATCAAAACCATATTGATCAAATTCAGTTCCATGATCACTTCGTATTGCAACAACTTCTAGACCTTTTTCGGTTAAGATTTGCCTAAGATGTCTAGTTAGCACATCACACATTTCACTTTTCTTGTGCAGAAAGAAGACCCATGTGTACCTAGAAAAGTCATCTACAATGACTTGTGTGTATTTCTTTCTATTAAGGCTTTCAACCTCTACTGGACCAAACAGGTCCCTGTGTAGTAGCGCAAGCACCCTTACTGTCAGGTCTGTAATAACGCTCTTGATACTTGCCTTAGTTTGCTTCCCGTGTTGACAGAAGGCACATAATCTATCTTTGCAAATTTTTACCTTTGATAATCCTCTTACTAAATCCTATGAGGCAAGTTTAGATATGTTTTTAAAGTTTAAGTGTGTTAGTCTCTTATGCCAGAGCCGTGGAGCCTTTTCTGTTTCATTTGTGTAGAAGCAAGTGGTGCCATTGGGGGGAAGAGTTCATGAAATCGACCAAAAAAAAAAAAAAAAAATGGTGCCAAGTCTTCTCCCAATAAGCTTAATCTCATTCAAATTGGGATCCCTCACTTCACACAAGCCTTTTGTGAAGTTTGCATCATAGCCTTTGTCACATAATTAACTTATGGACAATAAGTTATGATTTAGTTCTTCAATATAAGCTACATGTTTAAAGACTAGTGAACTTGTACCAAGGGTTCCATATCCTTTAGCCTTACCTACCTTACTGTCACCAAAGACTAGTGAACTTGGGGACCATTTTCTTCTATAAAATCTGATAGTAAGGCCTTGCATCAAGTCATATGTCTTTACCATCCATTATCCAGGCACCATATTAGATTATAATGCTCCCGCAAGATATTTCAGTTAGATTATTGGTCCATAAGATTTAGATCCTACCCAGTTAGAGATCTTAGGTACCCATACCCAAGTTGATTTTTTGGATGGGGTAGTGCAGTGATAAAGTCTTGTAACCTTACTTGCCATATTTGTGATACAAAATCTTTGGTTTTGTGTGTTATGGCTTATGAACTCTACTACTTTCAGTATAGCAGAAGGGTTTACCTTGCTGCATTGGTGTTGCAGTAGAGTACAATCTCTCCCATGGTACAGTAGGGTATGGAATAAGTGTTAGCCACAAACTGGAATGTGGCAATGGTTGATTCCATGCTCCGAGAGGAGGATAGTATACACAAGTAGAAGTAGGGGGGATTTGAGGAAAATTGAGGTTCCTTTCTTCTACTTGGTCTACTTCTTCTAACCTTTTAAGTATTCTTTTGCTGTGGTTAGACAACAGAGTTGAAACTCTTCTACTGTCCTCTTGTAGAAGGATACCTAAAATGGTTAGCAAAAGAGGACTACTTTCTCTCCTTGATTTTAGATGGAATGGGTTTACCCATTATCTTATCAGAGGAAGGTTTGGCAGGTTGAGGCTCTTTAGGAATCTCAACCTTACTTTTAGAGCTCAAACCAGCTCTAGAATTCTTGACATGTACTAAGTATATTTCTTTGAAATCACTTATTCTTCCATTCCACTTGTCAATTTGAAACTTTAGATCTTTGTTTTCTGTCTTGAGGTTGATAACCTCTATTTCAGTGACTTCTAGGAGTCCAGAGATTGATTTGCATTCCTGTTAGACTCTCTAAGAATGGATATCGAGCTTGTCAACTTCGGCAGCCCTTTCATTGGCTACTGTAAGCTCTTGCTTTAGTCTATTTCTCTCCTCGATGAGAACCTTGAATTTCTATTCCGGTAATAGGTCTTCACTATGAGTTCGAGAATAATCTCTCTTATCTCCTCCTTAGGCATGCTATCAATGCCAAGATCGTATACCTTATCACTGTTGTGAGCCATGAGGAAAATGAGTGACTTTGATGCGCTAGAGGAGGTTTCTGCGATTGCATCTTCCTTATCCGAGTCAGTGTCACTCCATGCCTTTGCTGCAAGAGCCTTTCCTTTTCTGAAAGGTTTCCTTGGTGGTTGCTGCTCAGACTGTTATATCCCGACCCTAAAATTATATTGAACTATGATGGTTTATCTTTGAAACAATACGTATAAATGTTATTGTATTATTAATGACTAGAATTTCAATCCGAAAAAGTAAGTTCATAGATTTGATTAAAATGAGATGTTTTTGTTACAGTATTATCATGATATTAATTATTGTTAAAAAAATAAAAATTATGGATTTAAAGTAAAATTATCCTGATTCAATTATTTGAGATGATCTTAACTCTTCTCTATATAAATATCTTTTAAATTTATAAATCGTCAAAAACCCTAAAGGCGTTCCACGTTTCCATATCTCTTCATCTTTATGTATTCAACTCACGTCAGTTTCTCTTCTATCAACCAATCCATCGAGACAAGAAAGAGAAGATAAGAAGGAGAGGGAGAAAACCCTAATGATAATCATCTGTTCACCAATTACTATCATTCTAAATAGACGATATCATTTACTTCCATTATATTGGTGCGTATCCATCTTTTCTAATCTTCCTTGATGATGTTAGGGTTTTTAAAACTTCATTGTGTGGCTAATAGGGGATTGATGACGGTATTGATCGATTTTGGAAGAAACCAACGAATTGGGGTTCTATTGCAAAAAATCAGATTCTGCTGAAATATTAATAATTTTACCAGAAAATATTGGTCGATTCTTGGTGTGTACATGAAGTTCTAGGGTGAGAAGTGTTGAAAGGTCAAGCTATCTCGTGTGCAGAAACGTATATATTTAAAAAATAACCTACTTTATTCCCAAATAATCACAACATGAGCCATAGATTATTAGAAATATATTTGAGTCTTGTTTTGTGCTATGAGTTATGAGCTGATTAGTGACAAACGGTCAACTGTGCCAGTAATGTTGACGACATGAATTCGAGGATTTATCATAATTTGTACATAATGAATTAAATGATGGATCTTATATGTATAGAAAGCTATTGAAGTCTACTTTGTAATAAAATTAATAGTACATAATTTGAAGTTTTAATTATAAAGTTAAAGTTATTTTATTGAGAAGGTATCAAGCTGTTTTTTTATTGATTTGTAAAGGTGTTTTAGTGATTTTTCTTTTGACATTTTCATTCAGGATGATGGTATCGTCAATCGATGTTTCATGAGTCTTTATCTCGATATTCTCAAGGATTTCAGGTGAGAATCTAGTACGCTGATCCTTCCTTTGAAACCTATTGATGACCTTGTTTTCTATACGATAGGCATACATCGTATTTGCTTCATTGAGTTGAAAGCAGAACTATTCATTTTATTGTTTTTCTGTCATGTTTTGTGAGCCTTTTGTGATATTTGCTGTTTTTTGTTATGTTCTGATGTGACGTGATTTGGTTCCCATGTCATTCTTTGCTCGTGTTGGTCTGGGGTCACTTTTCGGCCAAAAGGGGCTGAAGACATGTTTGTCGGCTAAGTCCAGGGGTTACTCTGGTCTTTAGGGAACAGAGTAGTTAGGGCTTGATTGTAGAATGTCTCAACAAGTAGTATTTGTCATTTGGGATCAGCTTACACGATTACGCAGGTTGGAGTCATCGTCGAGTGTAACTGTATCATTGATCATGAATATCCATGCCGTTTGAGTTTTTAGATGGCCACCGGAGATTATTTTTACATTCAGTTTGACTGAATGTAGGTTTTTAGAGCCGACGTTTCTGTGTTTTTCATGCGCAAGTCTTTGAGTATGTGTTGATGTTTGTTTGGGGTTCTGGGAGTATTGTTGATAATTTATATCTACCAATTGTTTGACTGTTTACATGCTCACAGCTGTTTTAATGTGTTGGAACCAATCTTGTATCCTTTATCAATTTTATGTTGAACCTATACCTTCCTTGATTTGTATGCCACTTGTTTTGTCCAGTGTGTTAGATTTCTCGCTCAGTTTCACAACTCACAGTTTTTTATGCTCTGTTATTCTCATGACAGGTTCACAGAATTAGCTTGGACGTTAAGGATGCTCTGACAGTGGACCTCATAGGACTTTCATTGCATGTATTTTCTTTCAATTGTTATTTAAGTTCATTGCCTTATAAAAACTCATAAACATAATTAAAATCTATAAAATAAAATTACAATTGTCTATAAAAATTTCATTGGAGATATCCCACAATATCCAATGAAATTTTTATAGACAATTGTAAT
>JAOVYX010021255.1:0-15975 GCA_035668315.1 Drosera spatulata | reverse complement strand
CCCCAACTATTTGACTTTGACACATGACCCCTCTAAACTTTTGAAAAAATGCGGATTATCCCCTAATCAACTGATTTAAATTGTGTTTTGTGTCAAAATAATTCACTTCATTTTTAGAACTTGTGAAGAATATAGAGATAATCCTTTTTTGAACTTCTTTTATGTGATTTCATGCAAAAATAATGTGTTTTCCTTTGACAATAACATGACCAAGTACATATTTTTAAACTTGATGGGGGTTATGTGTCATGACTCAATACTTCAAGTGGGATGAATGCCATTTTCCCATTGTTTGGGAGTATTGGAGACTCGTTAGAGCTCGTTCACCACCATTTTGTCGTGCGTGAATTAGTAGATTACGGAATGTCAAATGTAGGGGCCCAATTTCTGTTGAAATATTTGGTGTTTTAACAAAAACCTGCATCTGGTTTGTGTATAAAATAGGCATCTATGGAAATATAACTCGCTTTTGTGCATTGGGGGCAACAACTTGATGAAAATAGTCATGTATACAGGAGTCAAAGCGTATAATGCAGTTATTGCTTTTTGAGAAATATGGATACATAGCTAGTTATAGCCCATGCATTGTTGCAATTATGCTCTTTTACTCTAAGCTATTTGGAGCTTGAAGTGGCAATTTTCGCTTTGTTTTTCATGTGCATTGACGAGTCAACTTATCAGCGCCCTTAGAGCCGACTCGGGCTTTAGAAATGTCTCATCTTTTTATACAAAATCTGCTTAATAATTGTGGCTATGTTCTTTTCGTGCCGATTTTGCGCCCTAAATTTTCTTTCTACTTTTCGTCTTAGGTGAAACCTGCTTCTTGCCGATTTGCCGTCTTTTGTAGTCATGCTTGTTCTTGATTTACTTTGTTTACTTCGGTCTAGCTGGAAACTTGGGCACTAGATAACTAAGTTGGATTCATATGGAGTATGGTGAATGGTTGCTCTAATAATAAGGGGATACTTGGATGACGTAAGATTAGACCTCAAGCTTCTAGCAAGAAATTGATACTTGGATTGTTGATTGCAACTAGAGTCGCTGATAAGCTTGGTAGGCTCGGAGTCCACTCAAGGTCGGCTCGATAAAAGCTTGTTCAAGTTTTGTTTGATGATTAACGAGATGAACATGAACACCATATAAATTATTTAACTAAATTAAAGAGCTTGAGCATATCCATTTCCGACTCGGGTTAGTAAGCTCGACCAAGCCTTGATAAAGGCTCGAGTAGTGATATGAGTTAGGCTTCAAATATGCATGTGGAACAAGCCAATTCCCGTAGTTCTCATAATTCTCATTTTGATCTTTAGTGCTCTTATCTCATATGTTATAGCGATCTCTGTTTGTTTTTTGTTTTAAAAAATTAGTCAATAACTATATAGAGCTCGAGGCTCGGTTCCGGCTCGATTATTTGGGCTTGTTCAATTTTTATTTATTTATTTACGTATTTATTTGTGAAGTGGGCTTGTTCAGTTATTAAATGAGATTAGCATGAACAAAAAATTGAGATAGTTTAGTTGATCACAAAGTTTGAGCAACTATGAGCTTCATTGGTCCAGAACACTAGACTTCAAACATAGATGCTGTACTATATTTTTCCATCTCTATGGGTTGACCCCAAATCTTCTTGCTCAAATTATATTAACATGTGATATTTTGACAGAATAAATCTTCCAATGGTCCCAAAAGTTGCTATCGAAATATCTTTAGTACCGTTTTCAAACGATGTCCTCCTTGTCTAGAGCTCTCTTTGCTTCCTATAAATAGAACAGATTATGTAAAGTTTTTACCACCTGTATCTTGCTAAGCTTGCGCCTTGTTTTCTTCACTCTCTCAGGAAACAACTCGACAGCGAAGATGGGAGAGACATTAGGGGATAATGGTGATCAAGGACTTGGTTTGGATATCAAAACTATAGATCCGGACCAAATCTTGCCTGTCTATACATCCGTGATGAATGTCCCTTTTGCCCAAAAGGTATGTTCTTGTTATGCATATACTTTCAATTTATGACCTCCGAGCTACTGCATGCTTTAATATGTATCATGTCTTTTAGGAATCATGCCTGTATCATGTTCTTACCACATTTATGTGCGAAGAAACACCCTAATTGTTATGTGCGTAAAAAAAACACCATGTAATTAGGTTTTATGTCAATGTCAGCATATAGTTGTGGGGTGTGAATCTGAGCATGATGTTGGGGTGGATGGATCATAGATTTGAGGCCTGGTGGAACAATCTCTCTGCTGCTCTGTGGAGTAAATATTCATTAAATTTTCCTGGGAATACGGGTTTCAGTTCTTGATATCGTAAATTTGCTATACTGTTTACATTTTATTAGCAACATGCCAGTTTTTCTGATGGATATTAGTACTCCCTTAGAGTTCAGAATTCAAAGCATAGCATAATCAGTAGTGAACTCTCCCTAATATGCAAATATAGATGTGGAGTGCGTACTGTCCCAAATTAAGACATTACACACAAAGATCTATAAATAGTTTTGACTGCATGTTGGCGTTTTAATATGGCATATCATGTGCTGACAATTGAACCTCAATCCTGTTTGACGTATTCAGATGATAGCTGAGGTGCTTGGAACATTCTTTCTTGTTCTGGCTGGTTGCGGTGCAATCATGGTGAATGCAGACAAGGAGCAAGTCATCACATTTCCTGGAATTGCAGTGGTGTGTGGGCTGGCTGTTATGACGATGGTATACTCTGTTGGTCACATCTCCGGTTGTCATATCAACCCTGCCGTGACCATTGCCTTCGCAGCGAGCGGTCGTTTTCCATGGAAGCAGGTACTCTTGTCTCATTAAAAATGCAAGTGCTGAATAAAACGACCTGCAATTGAGTCTGTATATAATGATAGTTTGCGTAATTAGATCAATTGGTTGAAGTTGATTTGTATATTGTGCTACGACTCACATTCACAGTGGGCCTCATAATGGACTAGAATTGTTCCAACTCCTTAAAATATAAATACAGAAAAATAAAGATCGGGTGCATGAATTATGAAGGTCAGAGTGTGGTCCAATGCTTCAAAAGACTCCATAGAGAAACTTGTAAATTCTTGATGCAAAAATTGACTTTGTTTTGATTTAATTCACCTCAGCTGTTTTTCGATGCTTAGGTGCTTCCTTATGTGACCAGCCAACTTACTGGAGCAGTACTAGCAAATGGCAGCCTTCGCCTAATCTTCAATGGAATTGAAGACCATTTCGCCGGCTCATCCCCAGCTGGGTCTGATCTTCAGGCGGTGGTTCTCGAATTCCTTATCACATTCTACCTGATGTTTGTTGTATCTGGTGTTGCTACAGATAATCGTGCGGTGAGTTGTCTTGTTTCCCGGTTTCTCCATGATTTTTTTTGGCCTTGACCTCGTTCATAAGCAGAATAGTGGCGAAGCTGGAACTGTTGTACTCCTGTATCAACACTAGTCATAATCTCAGATGTGTCGACATAATTGAAAGTCTGGGGGCACTGAGGGTTTTTTTGTATGAAAAGTATGATTGGAGTGATATTTTTTCTATGGCTTTTGTCCTCGTCATAATCGGGATGATCAACCAGCAATCCCCAACTGTAGTTCTAATGTTTGCGCTGCCTATTTTTACGATGTGCAGATTGGAGAATTAGCAGGGCTTGCAATTGGAGCTACCATCGTAGTCAACATCATGTTCGCAGGGTAATTGACTCTACTTATGCTTCGGTTTGAAGAAACTATGCTTCCGTTAATTGTAAGAACTCCTATCGTGCCTTGTTATATATCTCCCGATTGTACACATATATCGGTAACCCTATTCAAAACCCGTTAACGTCTGTATGATTTGGGATATATGCGTTCTAAATTCTTTGTGATGATAATCAACTAGTAAATGCGATTTTCGGTTTTTCTGGCCAGGCCAATATCAAGTGCGTCAATGAACCCTGCAAGGAGTTTAGGCTCAGCGGTCGTTTGGAACCGTTACAAAGGTGTCTGGATTTACGTCGTTGGCCCAATTTCCGGGGCAGTATGTGGGGCATGGGTTTACAATCTCATACGGTTCACAGATAAGCCGCTACGTGAAATCGCCAAGAGCAGGTCCTTCTTCAAGGGCTCGAGCCGTGGCAGTGGCAATGGCTCAGTTTAAAGATGTAGAACGACCAGAATTCACTTAGATTTAGGCTGTTACTGAAAGTGTGGTTTGTACAAACGTGCCCTGAGTAGCGCTGTAGGGGCGTGATGCTTGTATTGAGAGAGTAGCAACAAGTGATTACTTCATCATGTCAACAATTCTAATCTAATGATTATTTCTCTTATGTCATAGGATCTCGTATGCGTTCCGAAAGATGAGTTATGCTCAAGAAAATTTAATCCTTAGTATAACATTTAATTTATCATGATCGAGCAATGGCTAAAAAAGTTGTATCATCAAAATTCAAACTGCTGGCTCTTGTTAGATTTAGATTTAAAACATCGTTATCAGATACGGATCGTTGATCGACCTGATGAGGCGGTCGGGTCAATGGGTCACCGGTTCGACACATTCAACCGTTTTATAATACTTTTAAATTTTTAAAGATTTATATATTTTATTTGATTTATATTTATTAACTCGGTTTGGTGTGGTTACAGTAACTGTAGCACAGTCCCTTAAAAACACAAGGCAAATCAATTTGAAAAACAAAAAACAAAATCTAAAAATACAATTCAAACATCTAAATTTAATCACAAAATCCTAAAACAACAAATAAGAATAAATCACTGTAGTTAGTAGGCTGCAGTAACAATAGCTTCCTTTTTTCCTTATTAAATATACATATTTACATACCATATATATATGTTTTTTAGAAAAAAAAATAACATAATATGTGTTAGTTCTATTAATTAAAAAAATAAGTTTTTTTTAAATTTTTAAATTTTTTTTGGGACCGATTTGACCGATCGTTTTTTACTTGGGCTTTATTGGATTGGACCGATTCAACCCGGGTTTGACCGGGTTAATTGTTTATTTGGTTTTTTCATTGAACCGATCCAGTGAGCGTGAGCCAGACCATCGAGTAACGGTTCGACAGATTGAACCGGTCGGGTCGATCCTATTTTTATAACTAGGTTTCAAAGTAACCATCGTTGTAAGGGATTGTTGTTGGAGATAATTTTGCACTTAGTTTACCCTCCCTTATTCTTTACTTGGTGGCATTATGTGGGTTTATTGCGTTAGCTTTGTACGCAATCACATACATGTTCCCATATTTTCTATATGCTAACATCCCTCGATTTCATTAAGTGTCATCAAGGTTTGATTTACTATATAAACCATAGATAGGTGATTCCTATTTTATTAGACACTCTTAATTGATCCTACAAGCTGCATCTAGCAGAGAGGGAGAGCAAATCAGAATGGTTGAGGCCAAGGATCTCGACGATCATGAGTTTTTCCCATGGCTGATGCTGGCGTCGGAGGATGCCCACAACAATGATGATGATCAATCATTGATCATTTACGACCGACATCTGTCATCGGCTTACCGCTCGCTCTACCAACTTTACACTAGAACTACTATTCATCTGTTTTTTCCATTCATTGCTGCTGCTGAAGACACACGATGCTTTCCTCCAAAGGTTGGCGGCTCGTCCACTCAAGAACTCACTCCATGTCCTCGGTGAATCCCTTCAGCCACCTCCAACTTCCTCTCCCCAATGCCAGGGATGCCTCCCTTGACGACGATTGTTATGGATTTGAAGAACCCATCAATTCTGTTTTGCTTTGGTAAGAAGTTCGTTCTGTCATCGCCCCCTTCATTGGAAACAGATGGTGGAGCCTCTTTGGGATCTTACATAGCGGCTATATTGTACGGGTGTTATTTAAAGGCAAATATTTGAAGGAATGAAGATGATTCTTGGACCCAGGTTGTTCCAGGCAATGACCTCGTCAATGTGAGGTTGTAATCCTTTTCGGACATCCTATATTATAGAGAAACATTTTATGCTGCTGATTATGGAGGCAACGTAATGACATTTGGACATGGTGAATCTGGGGAGAGGGTCGTCAGGATGAGTTCGTTGCTGATACATCCAAAAACACTCTGTTTCGTGATAAGCGTATCAAGGTGTATTTAGTTGATATAACGACGACAATGGGAAGTTATTCCTGGTTTTCTAAGTGTTCAGGAATTTTGTTATTTGTAACAAATAAGTATCTTTATATGTTTTAATATTAATTATATGATTAAATTTAAGAATAAACAATGAAGATTAATTCGTCAATATTAAAATCTAATGTTTTCGATATATACTAAAAGACAACAATAATAATATTTCAAAATAGATATTTTGACTGTTTTGTTTTAAAATGATCAACCAAAGTATTTTACAATCTTAAAACAAAATTGGGCCACGAAGAAATCCTAACCGCCGTCGCCCACGATCGAATCTCGATCACCTGGTGCTTGATTCCTTCAAGGGTTTAGTAGGAATCTCCGGCGAGGACAAGTCTTCTCTGACGACGCAGGATTCTCCACAGATCTGTTTCCATCGAGCATCGACATCTCCGGGAAAATTGAGTTTTTCGGATTCTATGGGTCGAATCCATTCGAGATCTTGTTCTCGGAAGTTATTTCTAGATCTGATCTTGATCTCTGGGTTCGGATCCATTAGCTCTTCGACGAAACGCAATCTCGTTCGTCACGCAATCTTGTTCGTCACGGATCCATTGACTAACGATCTCACAACAGAGTCTAACGTTGTGTTTTTAAGGGTATTTAAGAGAACAAGAGTTTCAAAAAATTTTGGTGAGGAATTTGAGACATGTCATGTGGAGTCTGATCCATTGACTTTTAAGGAAGCTATGAGTTTCAGGGAATCTTTGTTATGGGCAGAAACCATTAATGATGAAATGGATTCTCTGCTGGAAAAACAAATATGGAATCTAGTCGATTTGCTAAAGGGGTTAAGACTGTTGGGTGCAAATGGATTTTGAAGAAGAAGATTAATCTAGATGGGTCAATAGCCAAGTATAAAGAACGTCTTGTAGCTAAAGGTATACTCAAGTGAGTGGGGTGGACAACTTTGATATATATATTCGTCTATATGTCATCTAGCAACAATAAAAATTGTTATCAAATAGATGTGAAGACAACTTTTTTTTAATGGAGAGTTAACTGAGGAAATCTATATGAACCAACCTGAAGGGTTTGTCATGAAAGGTTTTGAAAAGAGGGTTTGTAAATTGAACAAATCTTTATATTTAAACAAACACCTTAGATGTGTCATCAAAAGTTTGACAAAAAGATAAAATCTCTTAATTTTTAGAGTTGTAATATGGATAAATGTTTTTATGACCGTCTTGTAACAAGATTATAGTTATCTGCTTATATGTAGACAACATACTAACTCTTGGTTCAGATTTTTCTACAGTGAAGGACGCAAAATAATCTTTAGCCAAAGAATTTTCCATGAAGATATGGGTGTTGTTAGCACTATGATTGGCATGAAAGTAGATTTTGAACGACAAGGACTAATCACCCTCAATCAGTCTCATTATATTGAGAAACTACTTTTTGAATGGGACACCTTATGATTACAGCAAATGACTAAAACCAAATTAAGGTTTCGTTGTGAACCAGTTAGAGTATTCTAAGTTGGTTTGTAGTCTCATGTATGCTATGAGTTGCACTACACCTGACATAACTTTTATGGTAAGCATGTTAAGTCGTTTCGCTAGTAATCTTATTAAGGATCATTGGGATGTCCTATCGAGACTGATGAGGTATCTAAAGGGTACTCACGCATATGCTTTGTGCTATGCAAGACATCCTTCAGTTTTGAAAGGATATTCTGATGCTACTCTGAGTGTAGAACTAGGAGACAGCAAATTTACCACTGGTTATGTATTTACGTTGGGTGGATCTACTATAATATAAAAATATAAAAGACAGACATGTATGGCGTTGTCTTCTAAGGAGTCATAACTCTATTCTGTATCTTCTATGTCTGATGAAGTAGAATGGATACGTGACTTAATTTTAGATCGTCGATTATAAAAGTTTAAGATAAGCTCGATTCCAGTGTTATGTGATAAGTCAATAATTCATTTTTTAATGAAAAAAGAAGACATATTAGACTTAAACAAATGATACTTAATTATTTGGTTAAACATGAAACTATCACTTTGACTTATGTGAAGTCAAAAGAAAATATGGCAAATTTTCTTACTAAACGTTTGTCCAAAGATCGAACATTTAAAACTGTGCGGAGATGGAATTAAAGACTTTATGAAAAGGTCTTAATCACTTCTTATAATTTTGAATGAGTTCGAATCTGGAGGAGAGCTTTGAAAATCTAGTCGAATAGGCATTCGGGACAATTCGAATATTCTAATAACTTAGTACAAAGGGTTGAGTTTGAGGAATTATTATATCATTCCAAATTTGATGATATGATTAGTCTTTGCATTGAAAATTAGTATTAAATTCTTTCAAATATGGATATAAGTATTGTCTGATATGTTTCAATGACGTGATAATCGACTTTATATCATTCCATATTTTAATGACATGTCTTACATAGTTTGAAGTGTCATTCCAAACTTTGATGATACAACAAAATTATATGAATCGACAGGTTGAATATAGCCTTTCCAATGGAAACATGAAATGTTTCTTTCATAGAAGATGTTAGTTCTGATGGTAAAACTTGATCATAATGTCTATTGGTGTTCATTTCCAACTTTGTGAAATTAAACTAAGTTTTTGTAGTAGAACTAGATATTTTTTACGCTATGGTACATCCTCTTGAATTCATATTCACTTATGATATTCATGTTTTGGTTACCTACAGTGGATGACGTGAAAATAAAGGTGTTTGAGAAACTTAATTTGGATCATGACGATGATGATTTGTTCAACGTGCAAAGTTATCATGCTGTGGAGGAGTTTTCGTCTCTTGGTTCACTCTTATATGGATATTCTTGATAGTTGTTCGAGTTTAGAACTTTTGATTTCTATGACTTGTTGACTATTACTTGAAGTTCATTTCTTTGTTGATTCAATTATTTTGGATTTTATTTATTTTAGCAATATGAATATGATTCATTATTCAATTTTGAACATTGCATATTGAGACTAATTGGTGTTATAATATTAAGAACATAGGATGAGATTCTTGAGATATTTTGTTATTTATAATTGGTATCTTAAATTTTATGTTTTAATATTAGCCATACAATAAAATCTGGGAATAAACAATCGAGATAATTCATCTATGTTAAAAACCTAGTGTTTTTCATACATACTAACCTGGAAAGATCAGTCCTGGTATTCTAAATTGGGATATCTTTGCTTTTTTTTGCTTTAAATCTAATAAGGGAACAACCAAAGTATTTTACATCAAGAGTGTCTAGGGTAATAATAATTGGTCTGATAGGATGGGTTATATTGGGATTCTTACCATTGGGTTTCTCGTATTCCCATTGTATGTGGGCGTGGAAAAGGCAGGGGATGATGAAGTTCAAGTCAAGGGTGTTAAAGACTTGGGAGATTTTTCGTGGTTCTTGGGCCATAATGAATCCTTCGTTGTTGGTGTCTCAAAGTGTCCCGGTTGGAAGACTAATTGGATATATGATGATGGGCACAATCTCTAGCCAAGGAATATAGATGGAGGTTGTAATATGGGCATCTACAACATGGGAGATGGGTCCATCGAACTCATTATCAAGGGAAGGACTCATGGAGTGTCGTAAGTCCACCTTTGTGAATTCAACTTTGTTGTTGACGTCGAACCAACTGCTCTTGCTTTTTTCTATTTTTCCGTTGTGTTATTATTTTTGCTAGTTCCAGGTAATCGGTTTTTTTTATTTGAATTGATTACTGCTAAATGGCTACTTTTTTTTGTTCCTGTATTTCTTGTTGTACAATCTAATATATATCGTATTATCTAATCTCTTTTAACGACAAACTATATGATCAGACAATATTATAAAAATATCAATTAAAAAAATTAGGACAAATAATCCAAACATACAAAAATTCAACAATATCCATAAAAACATATAAAATATTCTCAAAAATTATAATTTCACACCGACGCCCCCACCACCTCTCCTCCTCTTTTCCCTCTTCCTCTTCTCCTTCACATCCGCCCTCCACCGCCATCCGCCGCCCCAACCACCTCTCCCTTTTCCTCTGCCAATCACCGTCGTCGCTTCTCCATTGCCGTCACCACCGCCAATCAGCGATGAATCGGTGAAGGGGATTGTGTTGGAGTCCAATTGGGTTTGGATCTGTTCAAGGGGTGATGGGTTTAGGGTTTTGGGGATGGGTTGATTGATGGGGTTTGATGAGAAATTACGAAACGATGCAAAGAAGGTTTGGACTTTTGGATTGGCTGATTGATGGTTAGAGTTTTGGAGATCGAAAATTAGGGATTTTGAAGAGGTCAAGGGTGAGTCTTCTGCTTGATTCTCTCATGGCGGTTTGATATCACTATTAGATAGGTTGAGCAGCAAACAAATGTACATGCAATCTTGGCTTATTTATGTGAACTGATTATTACAAAATGCAGACTTTGACGACGAAGACGAGCACGAAGATTGATCCTTGACACAGGAAGCATAGACCATGGGACTCTCATCTAATGGTAATTCACCTTTAGTTTCTTCTCCTGTAACCTGAGTGATTCTGAAATTTAAAAATGACTGGTCACTTCATTGATAGTACAGCTGGTTTCGACTTAGAACTATAGTCTTGGTGATCAAAATCCTGAGGAGACTCATTTGAGGAGACTCATTTGTTGGTCGTGTCTCTGAACAGATCTTTAACCTGACAAATGAAATTTTTTATCCATTATGTATTGACGCTCTATTTTTATTTTTTATTATACGTTTTTTGTGTGTTGACGCTCTATTTTCATTTTTTATCATGCGCTCTGTTTTATTTTTGTATATGCATTCTGTTTCATTTGTTCATGTCTTTTGTTTCATTTTTTTACACGCGCTCTGTTTTATTCGGGAACATACGCTCTGTTTTTTATTATCGCTCTATTTTTTTACTGTTGCTCTGTTCATTATTGTTCACACGTTCTGTTTTGAATTTATATAGTCACTCTGTTTGGGTTTGGATTTGTATATTGAAAAAATGGGAATTTGGGTAATTTGGGTTTGTTTCATAAAACGTCCTGTTTTATTTTTTCATGCGTTCTATTTCATTTTTTAGATGATGTCGAGATCTGATCATGCATAATCTCGTATTATTATTATGTTTCATTTTTTATTCATGTGCTTTGTTTCATTTGTTCATACGCTCTATTTCATTTGTGCATGCGGTCTGTTTCATTTATTCAAGCGCTCTGTTTCAAAACAGAGCGTCAGAACAGGCGCTCTGTTTCATTTTTGTACTGACGCTCTATTTCATATTGTACTAGCGCTCTGTTTCATTTTTGTACTAACGTTCTGTTTGATATTGTACTGTTTCATTTTGTACTGACGCTTTATTTCATTTTTGAATTGACGCTCTGTTTTCATTTTTGATCACGTGCTCAGTTTTCATTTTATTCAGACGCTTTGTTTCATATTCCAATGACGTGGCCAGATTTCGATGAATATTCTGACGACGTTTCACATTTCGGCGGTGGTGGACGGATTCCGATCAAGATTCCCACGACGGTGATCGGATTCAAATCAAGATTCCAGCGGCGGTGGTCGGTTTCCGACAAAGATTCTGACGGTGGTTGAGTGATGATAGGGGCTGGGGTGGAGATGAGAATAGGGTTAGGGATGTAAATGAGATGTATGAATTATATGCTTTTGCAATTTAGATTCCTTATGTATTTTTTGATATGTTTTCTAAATTTTATATATTTAGATAATTCATCAAACCAATTAAATAAAATATAATCTGACATATATTTTAAATCAAAATTAAAACAATATCCCGATTTCTCCTCTCATCAATCATCATAAATTGAATATAATTAATCTAATATATATCAAAATCTAATGGGAAATTTACCTAAAATTACAAAGAGATGAAAAAAATACCAAACAAATACAAAACGGAATCTTAATTACAAAAACATACAATTGGAGCCCAAAACCGACGCGCACAACTTTCACCTGCCAAAACCCACAATGCTCTCTATTCCGCCTCATCATCTCCTTCGCACGCTCTAGGAATTGAATCTACCTGAAAATTTCAAATTCTACCTGCCAATATCAACGGACAATTTCGACAATAATTTGCTGGGAATTTTGTACAAATTCAATTTGGTGTGAGGCACTCTGCAAATTTGTTACGACAATAATTTCAAAAGATATCATTTTAACTACCAATTTGATGATTTGATGAAAGAACTTATCAAGGGTGCTCTGATTAATGATTTCATGAATGGAGTTTCGTTCGAATCATTTTCTCTTAGATATTTTAGTGCATGCAATGCATTCAACAAATTAAAGTTTATTTTGGATTCAAAAATGTAATACCCGAAAACTTTTAAGAATTTAAAAATGAATATATAATATACGTACAGTACGTACGTAAATAAAGCGCAAATAAAAGACGTTAAATATAACGTCGCGAATTGAAATAGCCACGCTTAAAGGATATATATTTAAATCCAAGAAAATATTTGATTAATTAAATCAAATATGATGATGGAATATTTTGGGATGACTAGTCGAACGCGCTAATAAACATTACGAACGAATAACGTTACAACGTTATGAACGTTGCGCGTTAGGGCTAGCGATTGTAATCCTACAAATAATGAATTATGTCTCGGGAGGTCATATTTTCGCATATGGGATAAATCTATCGATGTAAATAAATTATCAATGGATTAATATTACGAAATTCGATTGAATAATAGACTGAACGAGACGTATAGTGAGACAGAGCAGGATATTTCACCCACACCCACCTAATTCTCCACTCGCACCCGCTTCCTTCTCCTTTCCCATTCCACTCTTCCACCACTACCTACCACCACTCACGCCATCACTCCACAATCATTCTGGCCACCAGGAGATCATCCACCAGCCACCGCAGCACGTCACCATCACGATCAACACCATGCCAACGCATCAATCATCATCATCTTCATCGCCTCATCATCAATCTATCTCCGTCATCATCGCACCATCACCACCACATCGCGAGAACAAGGGCAGCAGTAGGCCGAGAGAATTATCAACACCAGCAGCTCGGCTAGGAGACATCAACGGATCAATTCGTGTGATCGTGTGTATTAAGGATCATCGAAAATCGAGGTAACCTCACTCATCCGAGACGTCTCTTTTATTCATTCACACGATTTAAGCACGTCTGTGCATGTGTGGGATGTGTTTACGCTGTGTTTGATGTGTATGAAATGATTTGGATGCGTTATGCTGTGAATAGAGGGATCCGTGGAGTTGGATAAAGGTTTTCTGGACGCTCTGGCCGCAAAAAAGTCGCGACCGAGACATCCTGAGTTGCGCCCGCGACGAAGGAAAAATCTGGAATTTTGACTGCACAGGGCGTCGCGCCCGCGATGGGCTGGGTCACGCCCGCGACGACTTCTGACTAGGGAATTATCATTTTCGTGCATCGAACCCTAAACCTGAATGCGTATTTAAGATATATAACCCATACGAATCGAAATATAACGTCAAACTTGCATATACGATCACATTTGACATGTGGTGGGGTATTTGGGGTCGAAATGAACTAGAATGCACCCTTATAATGTATATACCCTCACGGGAAATAAATGAAAACGACCGCTAAACGATTAATAAAAAGGAAACGGGGGATGTGGAACATTGTTATACTATTCATGTGAACTAATGAAAAGAAAACGAATAAGAAATATCGCCTTCTTGAACTGATAAGGACGGTATTGACATCCCTTGTGGATCCGTTGGATCATTGATCGTTTTCCTAAAATTATAGAGAAGGTCAAACATAGTGTCCCTTCTTCGATCCATTGCGATCATCAGTTTCTTTGAATAGCCTTGGTGGCTTGAGTTTGAGTCATTGCACTCATGTATTATCCTCTAAGTCAACGCCGCGGGTGAGAACTAGTTAGGGAGCGATGGGCATCCCCCATCCTCTATGCATGCATGCAGCAGCTTTTACGCTGTTGTGGCGGGCCACGGGTTACTCTTTGTAGGGAGGCCCAAATTATCTCAATGCCTGCAAACGATATCACATTGAATGCGCACAAGAGGTGCAAGGCGATGCACAGAGTAGGCAGGTGTGAATATACAAAATCTATTGGGTAACCCGACTGAAGATTGACGTCTTATCTCTGTACTCCGAGTCGGTCATATTCCTTGGAGTTGTCGCTGCTTTTAGGTCGAGTCATGAACCATAAATTAGTGCAAAAGAAAGAAATGACACTTAAAAACAATGCAAAGGCATATAAAGTAATGAGAAACGATGCTGTGTGATATGGCGCGCATATTTTTCTATATATATAAATATAGTTTAGGGACTTTCGGCGGTCGGCATAGCCGTTAGCGGAAATTCCCTGTAATTGGGATTCATACACCTGAGATTGCTGAACTTCATCATCTCACGGTTATGTTTTTCAATTGCAGGTATGTCCCCAACAGCACCTGAAAGCTCTTAGTGTGAGCTTGCATGCATATAGATGATATCACGTGCTTCGGATATAATAGAAGATCCGAGGATCTATTTTGTTTAATGTAACAAACGATCTGCATTGCTTCCGCTTTAATGTTTTAACTGAACAGGTAGTCGAAGTTGCAAGCTATAACTGTGGTTACTGTTTATAGTTTTCTTGACATCTATACCCCTAAACCCATTCGGTTTATTCGGCCTTGTCACGGACTGGGTGAGTGACGATATAACGCTCACGTGTCTTCCGGTCCGAAAATCCGGGGGCGTTACAGGGTGGTATCAGAGCAGGGTTTTAGGATTTTGGGTCAAACGCTAAGGAAACACGAAAGTTAAATAAGGCAAACTTATAGGTTTGCATATGCATCGAGTATGGAGATGTTGTTGGGGGTTAGGATATGAGACTTGGTAACTTCATCCTGATATATTGAGGAAATACTTACATCTATATTGTATCCTCAACAGGATGGATGCTAATGGTCCTGTACTAGTATTGACTGTAATACCCAAAATTTTTTGAGAATTTAAAAATGAATATATAACATACGTACAGTACGTACGTAATAAAGCGGAAATAAAAGACATTAAATATAACGTCGCAAATTGAAATAGCCGCGCTTAAAGGATTTGTATTTAAATCCAAGAAAACATTTGATTAATTAAATCAAATATGATGATGGAATATTTTGCGATGACTAGTCGAACGCGCTAGTAAACATCACGAACGAATAACGTTATAACGTTATAACGTTATAACGTTATAAACTTTGTGCGTTAGGGCTACCGATTATAATCCCATAAATAATGAATTATGTCTCGGGAGGTCATATTTTCGTATATGGGATAAATGTATCGATGTAAATAAATTATCGATGGATTAATATTATGAAATTTTGTTGAATAGTAGACTGAACGAGACGTATCGTGGGACGGAGCGGGATATTTCACCCACACCCACCTAATTCTCCACTCCCGTCCACTTCCTTCTCCTTTCCAATTCCACTCTTCCACCACTGCCTACCACCAGTCACACCATCACTCCACAACCATTCTGGTCACCAGGAGATCATCCACAAGCCACCGCAGCACGCCACCATCATGATCAACACCACGCTAACGCATCAATCATCATCATCTTCATCGTCTCATCATCAATCCATCTCCATCATCATTGCTATCAGCACCACGCCGCGAGAACAAGGACAGCAGCAGGCCGAGAGAAGGATCAACGCCAGCAGCTCGGCTAGGAGGCAAAAACGGATTTATTCGAGTGATTGTGTGTATTAAGGATTATCGATAATCTAGGTAATCTCACTCGTCCGAGACGCCTCTTTTATTCGTTCACACGATTTAAGCACGTTTGTGCATGTGTGGGATGTG
>JAOVYX010021254.1:0-15977 GCA_035668315.1 Drosera spatulata | reverse complement strand
GTTTTGAATGGGATATTGTGAGATAAACCGAACTTGTGGCTTCTTTGAGTAAGCCGTCTGCCCATTTGTTGGAGACCGTTTGCTTTGGCATTTGAAGACCGGACTGTGGTCTTCCATTGTTAACCAAGCGGAGATAAAGATTGACTGTGTTGGTTCAGTCCAAAACTTTTTCAGTGTGGCAGCATTTGTAACCTTGTCACCGTGGATACCTCTCTAGACAAGGCAAGGGTGCTTTTTGGGTTTGTGGTGATCTCCCATGTATTCTTCCCTGTGAAAAGATATCAGCTCGCTGGTTGAGGTGTGCTGACCAGATGAAAGCAGGAAACAATTGTTGGTATACAGACATTAGACACTGTACATAGTGACTCTAAATGAAGGACAGAGCATTGCCTTGATCTCATCGCGGCATTTAGTCGGATCTGTCTTGGTGGTGTTGCTGCGGCATGCTGCGGTTTTAGATGGGCCTGTAGCTGTAAATTGTTGTGGCGACACCATGCTTTGGAAATGTGATTTGCAGATAGGATCCAGGAAATTCAGTGTGATTCAGTGTACGGATACCCGAGCAATTAAATCATGTGTATCTTTTTTCATTTAGTTACTTGTATCTGTTTGTCCTCCAGTTCCAACCTGTACTTGAGTTACAAGATGTGAAAACAGCTCATTTTAAATGCAAAGTTTTTGGTTTGTAATGTTTGCGTCCTTCATCCAGTGAAATGAAGTGCTCATTTTCTGGCGTATTGACCGAAATGATGTCGATCAACTACGGTGTTAGGGCAGCGATTTCTGACATCTCACATGTTTAAGTTATTACAGGAGTTGGGATTTATAATAATTTGTCAGTATCTTATACTCATAGTACTATTTGTGAGAATGAAGGGAAAAAAACAAATTGGGTGAACCTGTGTCCTCGTGACAAGCACTTGAACGCTAACCTGGCTCCTAATTATATATTTTTAAATTATTACTTCCTTCGTTTCTTATAAATATAATAAATTAATCGATATCGGATTTTTTATATGTGTTGAATTTTTATAAAATTTAAATAATAATAATATTTTTTTGATGATAATGAAATTTATTATAATAATAATTATAAAAAATAATAAATATATTATAACTCAATTTAATTGATTTTTTCATTTTTAAATAAAAATTTTTTAAATAGAAAAATATTATAATTATTATGGATATCCCAGAATCATCGCAAAGAAACCCAGATTCTTTTCCAAGAAATCACAATCCTCAAACCCAAATTTCCTCAAGATGAAGAGCTGCCTCAAACTTCTGAATTTGGGCAGCCACGTTGAACTACTCAAGAACCAACAATGGCATGTCACGATCATTAAGAGATTCTGGTCAAGGAAAGGTACAAAGCTGGTTGATATTGAGTTTTAGTCTTTGGTGTTGGATGGCGAGAGGAGGTGGAATGTTGGCGAGGAGGAGGTGGATGTGGTAAGCAAGGTGAGGCGCCTTCAAGAAAGGAGAGATACAAAAGATCTCCAGATCGGGGATGGTGTGGAAGTGAAGATGGACGAAGGTTGGGGGATCGGCAACGTCGTTGAGTTCGCGGGTAATATGCTCGGGTTGCCGTGGGCGGAGATGTGATGGATGTTGAGAAAAATTCCACAAGGTTAGCTCGGAGTTCCTTTGGGAGCACGGGGGTAGGTCCCGTACTTCATGATCTTTTGTAACATTGATTTCAAGAACGCTCAACTAGTGGCCTATTCGATTTATTACTGTTGTTTAATTTCTTTTTTTTTTCCTTTTTTTGTGGATCTAATTTGGTGCCGGCAAACAGAATGAGGAGAGCGTCCCTTTCGAAGAAGAGGCGATTATCGTTTGTTCTCGTACCAAGACAACTTGTACGGTAATTCACATTTTTCGATTATTGTCGATTTTTTTCTTCTTTTCTTGATTATATGAGTTACGGTCTGTTTTTTTTTGCTGAAATACAGAGTGGCAATCTGGCCTTTTTGTCTAGTAAATTTACAATTTCGTTTGAATCTTGAAATGTGGATAGGAATTCCATGCGAGTAAAAATTTTGGATTTGATATTTGATTGTGGTTATCGTTGGTGGTGCGTTGATGATGATGGTGATGGTTATGGTGGTGGTCTGAGCACAGTGTTGCAATGCTGTTTTACAATCCAAACACCCATCTTCCTTCACCCAAAAACCAAAAGAAAAAAAACTCAAATTTTTGCACTCAAAAAATTGGTCAGCAAGAGGACAACATCAAAGGAGGGCAGCAGATGATCCCTCTCCGCTGTGTGGTACATAGAAAAGGGGAAAGTTTCGATTGCACGTGGTGGTCTACGGTGCTGTGTGGTGGGCTTATCGGTTCTTGATTTTTACGTTGTTTCAAATACTTCCTCCATTTTATTTTGATTATAGTTGTTTGATTGGACAATTTTTAGAAAATTAATATTTTTTACGCAGGACGAAACCGGCATCAGAATCAGATTACACAGGAAAATGCTCCTAAGGAAAGTCGCAATCTGTTTCAAATGATCGCCAGGGTGAAAATCAGGACCAGATTGAGATGATTTCGTGTTATGTTCCGGAGCAACTATAGGACATGATATTGCCTAGACTTCCTGTGAAATTCGTGCTACGGTTTAAGTGTGTGCAAGAGGTGGCGTGCTCTCATCGATAATCCAAGTTTCGTCGCAGTGCACCTCTCAGTGTATAACAACAACACTGAGAGAACTCATTTACTCGTGGTGGAAAATCCGATGACTTTGAACAAGAGAATGTGGACCATATGCAGTGCGGACACGCTAGTTGAAACTGAGGTCCTTCCTCGGAATCTCAAATTCAGGTGTCACGAAATACATGACTACTTTCATGGAGTTGTTGTTCTTGCCCGACTCTTGAACACATCAATACAGAAGTATCTCCTGCTCCGTTCATCACATGGTTTAGGTTTCGACCACCATACTAATGATTATAAGGTCGTGTGCATCTCATGGAAGGGTGCTGTAGTCTACTCACTCAAAACTGGCTCTTGGAGGATGACTGCTACATTTCCCCTGGACTCTATTCTTGGACCACTGTGCTTCTTGCAATAGTTTTCAGGTCTTTTTAAAAGGTGCATTTTATTGGATTATGGAGCGTGCCAGGAATGCCAACTGTGATCACTCTGTGCTTTCATTCGACACTAATACTGAGGTTTTCAAGTGTATAGAATCGCCTTATCGCGGGGATCCTCATGAGAGGCAACAATCACTCAGCTATTTTAGGCGAGTCATTAGCGTTTGTGGATGTTTGCGACTAAAGTGGATACTGCACCATATGGGTCATGGAGTGTGGTGGTGCTGAGTCTTGGAAGATTGTGTGCCCGGGCGGTATAAAGCTTGCAAATGGGGCTCTAATGCATCTCAAGAGGAATGGCGAGATGTTGCTAGCAATGGGACGAGACGAGGTAAAATCATATAATATTTTCAAGAAAAGTGTGAAAAATTATCCTGTGACCTGTCCGAATCAACAATGTCGCGCAGCCACGTACGTTGAGAGCTTGGTGCTTCACACTCGAGGAATTGACTGTAGTATTGCAGCGGAGGATCAACCTGAACCCCCACGTTCAACAAGTCATGAATCAGAAGTATATGATAGCACTTGACTACATTAGTTTGCTGTAAGTTATCGGGTCTTTACTGTGATGGTATTCTCCATTTATAATTTTAAATTTTTTAGAGCTTGTTCAAGATGGCTTTTTTTTTTTCTTTCCCATTTCTCTCGTCCTCCTCATGAGTCTGAAAACTTCAGGCATCGTTTGTCCTGTCCAGTCCTCCATAGCATAGGTATATAACAGCAGGTCTTCTGGATATAAACTTTTAAGTATGCTCAAAGTTGCAAAGTTCATTTATCTGTAAAATTATTTTGTTTGTTTATTGCCTATTGAACATTTCTTCTCTTGTCTTTCATTTCCTTAATGATCCAAGCTGCATCTCAATAATGATTAAGAATGTGTTCCAGTTGCTCCATAAGTGGATTCAGAACCAACGAATCAAGCTTGAGCTTGCTGCATCCCAATATAATCGATAATCTTAGTCTTTATAGGAGGATGTATTGGATCTCAATTGTATCCAGTCTAATATGAATGGACTGTTGAAGAGGAGAAATGATTATGTGATTTGAGTAACGAGCCCGGAGTCACTGGAATAATGTGCCTTGGTCATGCCGCTATACGTACTTCGAAATTAACAAGAAACTTTACCCTTATGCATACAACTTTTACTAGTACTAAACTTTACCCACCTGCCTTGGTCACCCACATCTCACCGGCCCGGAGTTGCTTGAAGGGATTGGTTGACCCGAAAGCAAACGTCCAATGTTTATGGTTCTGGGAATCTTGTATCGGGGGGGTGGGATTGGAAGTTGCTGTTTGGAGTTTGGACAGGGTAGGATTCAGAGGGCGAGCTGAGCTGAAGCTTATGAAACCAGGATCCAAGCCAGATGTGTTCCAGTAAAGAGGATGGCATCAGGTAGGTTGCAATCGAGTTGTCAAGTGACATTGTCGTACACGTTGCTGATGCGAAATTCTATCTGTGCAAGTTTCCGTCCTTTGTCTAAGAGTGCTGTCGTGCAGAGGCGGTTGTCACAGCTAATGTGGAAAATAAGGATGAAATAAGTATTGCTGGAGTTCCTGATGGACCTGGGACATTTGAGATATGTGCCAAGTGCAGGAGTCGTCAAGGGACTTGGGTGAGCTTAACTTTTTTGTGGTTCAAGTGGGTCATGATGACAGTCAAGATGCAACGAAGAGTACCTTGTGACAAAGATTGGCGAGGCCCTGAATGCGTTTGCTTACAGAAGGCTGCCAGAAATGAGAAAGGATATGCCATAAGATGTTGATACAGTCAAAACTTAGCTGATGGTGGAGATGATTGCTTGGCTTCTTGTAGTTTCTTGCCGGCGCTGTTGAATTGGTGGAGGAGGTTGTACCGCATGGCGATGACCACTCATCGTCTCATACGGATTCTCTTCTCCTCTTCTCGGGAACCACTACAATGTCGTAGAGTACTACCTCGCTGAAGTTTCACGTAACAAACTTTACGACACCTTTGACGAGTACCCTAAGGAGCATCTAGGCATCAGCAAGAGTTATGGGAAGAGAATACGCAAGCTGATGCCTATGGGAGCTCAAGATCCGTGACCACGAACACTGAGGATAAATGGGACACATGAGCTCAAGGCTCCAAGACGTGATATTTGGATTTTATGAAATTATAATTTGCCAGTATGACTCATGAACACATTTATACGCCAAACTACTACAAGCTACTTAGTCGAAGTGGCTACAAACCATTAGTCTACAATAGAACACCATTAGTCTACAAACCAACCATTAGTCGAAGTGGCAATTGAACAACGAGATTGCAAGAATCATCTAGGAAGCGATTGCGACTCTACGTCAAGGCCCTGCCAGTCTCTCAAAAAAGTCCTACGCCACCAGACCTGAAACGCTCTATTAAGGTTAGGGCAGTCAGTTCCTTGCCTAGATAAGCATCCGAGCCATTCTATGAATAACTCATATTGCTGTTTCAAAGGCAAGGTAAGGAGAGCCTGACCCATTGCTTCCTCCAGTTGCCTAATATCAAGCCCCTTCCTGCACCTTTGCAGCCAGCCGAAATCCAGCAGCATGGGACAAAACCATGAACAGAGAAGCCCTGACCTTCAGCCGGTCCCACAATGCAATCGTCTCGTGCCAATGGCCATTAAGAGGACAGCTGTGACTCGGCTTAGTTCGTACCTGACCATCGGAGACGTGAACCCGTGCATGCTGACGAGCTCTCTTTGATCAGTCCACATATCGACGAACTCTTCAGCCATTTGGTGTTCGAGCAGGAGTTCCAATACCCAAGTGATAGTGTCTACTTCCCATGAGATCGACTCCACCAAGGGTCGGCTTGATACCTTCTTGGCGGCCGGTGATGAAGAGTGGTGCTAGATGCCTCCTCAAATAGCGCAACAACAGAAGAGAGACAACAGCGAAAAACAGTGTAAAGATCCTCCTTGATGTCAATGTTATCATTTTCATACACAGAGCTTCTGCATAGAAGGCCCTTGACTAATGACTTCAGCTCGTTCCGTGCTCTGGTGTTTTCACGGAATGTGATGGAAAAGATGAGTCCGCGAGGCAAATCCTGATGTGGAGCCACAGTGTTTCGGGAGTCTAGCCTAGCCAAAATCTCTTGAGAAGATGCCTCATCGAATTTCAACTGGGTAAATAATCTCCTTATCTTTTCCTCTTCTTCGTCACTCCACGGTACGGCTTCCAGATACTGAAAACAGGACTGTAAGCATCTGCTGAACTTGACATTAGCTGATACCTGATGACCAAGAAGCAAACAGCTATACTCAGAAACACGGATTTCAAACATCATAGGAATTGGGCATCACGATAACACACCGTAGATTCTCATTACCATCAAATTAAACCAAACTGGAAGTATAAGCAACAGGTGAACAAAGTCATTCAAGAATTAACAAGATCAGGCACCTCGATCCTACACAAACCCACCTCATTCTTCCTCCTAAAACCCTCAATCAGCTCACAAAAAACCACACTGTTCTCCATCAAAACCCCAGAATTCAATTCCAACGCCAGTCGCCCTCCTTTCTTCCCCTTCAAATTCAACCTCACATCAAACACCCACCAATTCCACCACCACAATCACCATTTTCATTCCCCTCATTGTCATCTCTCACATCGATTTCCTTTTCAAATGATATAATTGGCTGGATTATATGAGTTTCAATATAAGAAACATTACGTTCTTTTCAAATCGTATATTTTACTGGATTATATGGGTTTGTTTTTTTATATTTGTATAGGCAAATTGATAGAAGTGGGCAGTCTCCGGCGACAATGTGGTGCCCGGATCGGGGCTACTGATCTCCGGTACCGATTCGACCCCGACGGGTCAATTGGGTCGGAGTTGATTGGGGGAAACCCTACCAGGGCTTAGAATCGGCGAGGGGCGATCCGACCCACTAACCCAAATCCTGATTTGGCACTCTGGGGTGAGTTTGGGAATGAATTGATGATTGGGTGTTTGGAGTGAGCTGACTGGTGATGGGTTGATGTTGATGATGATGATGATGTGGCGGGGTTAGGGGTTTGGGTTGGTTGAGTGAATGGGTGTCAGGGCTCATCGGTGGAGTCTTGAATGAGCAGCACCATGTGGTTGCGGTGGTGGTGGTGCGGCAGCGGCGACGGTGGGGGATTGGAGGGTGGTTGTTGAGGGGCGTTCTGGAAAAATGGGAAGCTACATGGAGGAGAATGGTGGGTGAGCGAATGGGATATGGAAATGGGAGTGGGAGTGGGAGTGGGAGTGTGGTGGGGGGCTGATGATTACAGAGATGGCAGATAGATGGGATGAGGGAAAGTGCTGAGTGATGGGGTACAGATAAGAGAGAATGAGGATGGTGGAGGAGTGGAGGAGTGGAGGAGTGGAGACCAGAGACGGCGATGAAGAACAAGGTTAAATGGTAACCATATACTTCCCCTTACGTCCTTAAGTCTCGGTATGGTATTATGAGTTTGAAGACTTGGTACCCTCGACTGATAAAGTTTAGAAATTGAGGTATCATGATTGATGAAACTCTTGATTACAAGCAAACAATTAACATCATTTTTTATATTTTTTTTGCTAACACCAGCAGCCGGATGAGAATCGAGTGACTGCAACATTTAACATCCATCGACGGCTGCTCACCGATAGGAGTGGTCGGGGCCTGCTCGTCCTCTGGTTCCGCCCCTGCTTCTCAGATGAAGACTTAATGCAATAGTCTCTTATTTGCATAACCTTGGCCACTGTAGAAATTTCTTATTTGCATCAGCCATTTGCCCATCGCAATAGTCTTCTCCGAGTGACATTAATCGATGTCGAACACGTCACTTAATCACAAGAAGTAAAATCTAAGACAAACTCCCAGCCGATAACACGTCATCATGTTAAGGAATCTTTCCATCGTCAAATATAAATATCCACATAATCATTGTATCATAGTCTAATTATCTAATTTTACAGAAAAATCGCATCTTATATCGCCACGTGTCCATCAAACCACCCAGACGATGCCACGTATAATCTTTTCGTTTATCACTTCAGCTTCCCTTGGCCATGGCATACTATAAATGGCCAATCTATCTTCAAACATATTTCCCATCTTGTGTTCTCTCACATAAAAGCATAGGGAACTTTGATCTCATTGTTCTCGTTAGGCGTTGAAGCGATGGCGAAAATGAGTTCGTTAAACGGAACAGGATTGAAAAAGCAGTCTTCGATCGAGGCTGAGCCGCAGACTCTTAGCAACCATCAGATCCAGTTTGCTCGGGTGCGTCGATCGAGGATGTATTATGATTTTTGTTTTTGGTTAACAGGGTTTGCTTTGGTATCATGTGATTTACGTTGATGCTTGATTGTGTGTATGTTTGCAGGAGATAGCTTTGTATGTAATCAGCACAAAGAGCTTTGAAGAAGCAATGGAAATATTCACTCAAGTACGTACTTTACCTACATTGATTCCGCAATCACTTTGATAATAACCCGACCGATGGGAGTTCTCAACTTGAAATCGAACTTCTAAGGTACAAGAAGTCTAACAAGGAATTGAAACTGGGTGCAGGGTCTGGAGCCTGTTGTTGCGAAGCACGGTATGGATGGTGAATTGGTTTCAATTCCAGATGACGAAGAACAGGACTATCACTTCACAGATCCGCTGCAAAGGTTTAGGGACATTGTCACAGCCCCTTTCTAGCTCCGAACTTACGAACTATCTGAATGTAGTGTACATATTTGGCCAACAATTGCCTTTGCAAGATTATGGCAGATCACATCTTGTAAATTCATCTATGGAGCAAGGAGCAGAAGTTTTCCTGAATCAGAGTTGCAGAAATGTAAAATGAAAGCTGAGTTCCGTTGACAGTATGCATGGAGTTCATTGGGGTTATCCATGAGTGACGAATGACCACGAAGACCACAGCCGAGTACAGTTTCGTAACCACATTCAGAACCTATGGATTCGAGTAATACTATTTTTCACATTACCTAATATAGCAATAACAGATTCCACTCACTTTTTCACATAGTCGATTCCTCCAATAACGAAAAGTTTTCAGGGAAATTGAAGAATTACCACGAGGAGCCAACTCCAAGTTAAATGCAGTTGGATCAGATCCCGTCTATATTTCTTATGCACGTGAAACCAAAGAATAACAAAATAGCGACAAGAAATCTAAGCAAAATAGTGAAACTGAAATCTCACAAACACAGTAGCATACATATAGAATCTGCTCCAGCAGGCAACACATGAATTGAGCTCTTGGACATCCAGAAACCTATAGCTGTTTCGAACTCAACCACCTTTAACAAGAGTTGTAAAGTAACAAGAACAAATAACACTAATTGAGATCATCCATTTCTAGATACATATTAGAATCCATGAATACTGATAAGAAGCCACCTTCACCCAGTTTCTTCCACTCGCCCAGATCATCTAGCTGGTTGAATATATCGACTTCAGGCGGGTTTCCACAATCAGCAGGTTGTACCTCTGTCGGAGCAACCTTGTGTACCTCTGTCGGAGCAAGCTCATGAACCACTGTTGGAGCAAGCTCTTCCACAAAGGCATCAAGCATTTTGTCCAACTCAATTTCACCAAAAATATTGTGAAAAGTTTGAGGAGCGCCACCACTGACCTGGTTCTCTCCGCAGACAAGCTTGCTGCTCACCTGATCCACATCACCAGCATCAACAGGGGCATGCGGCTGATTTACACAGTTAAGGGAAGGAGCTACTTCTGAGCTGATCACAGCTGAGATATCCCCATTGACCATGGCGCCAGATAGTCCTGCAGCGGAGGCATCCACACTACCATGACAACCAAACTGAATTGTGGATGAGAAGGGAGTATGTTCTATTTCAAGATCGTCATCCCACTCTTCCTCTACAAATGGAGCACCATACTGTTCCCCATTTTTGGGGCCAAAACCACTCTTGCAGTAAACTTTGCACAATACATAAGTATCCTGACTCACGCCACCAGCAGCAAGAACATTGTCATCAAGGCGATATTCATGCATAACCCAATCAGTTCTCTCCCCTTTTGGTGGCTTTCCCCAGTGAAATATCAAGGTCTTTATCTTGCCCACAACTCGATCATGATAATTAACACTCCTGTCAATCCCCGTGGCTTTCCAATACCCAAACCCAGTAGCCCGATTTGCTTTCGGCCCAGTTGCAAACCTCTTTGCCCGAGGACAGAAGAAAAACCAGTTCTGATCCTTACTTTTGAAAGCGGCTTTATCAGGAAGGTTTGAAGGCTCAAAATCATAGATGTTGAGCTCCGCTATGATCTCAGAACGGAGCTTCTTCCCCAACACCTTCCTTTTAAGATAATACATAACCAACTCTTGATCAGTTGGATGGAAGCGAAAACCAGGCGGAAATCTATTGCTCATACCCATTGCCAAGCAGGCAATCTCAATAGCTTATTTTTTACAAAATTCCAAGTCCAGAAGCAACAAAATACTTATTCTAGGCCAACCAACAAGAAGTTCTCGGCCTCGAAACCCTCCAATCCTTCCACACAAACGCAGTCAACTCTTCTTAATCCTCTTCACAGTGCAGAAGGACGGAGCCGAATCGCTAGGTCTCGAAGAAGTCCTTGAATCGGCTGATGAAATAACAATCACAGACAAGGATGCCGTGGTGATTCTTGAGCATGTAAGAAATCATGGAGACCTGTGCATTCAAACACCACCATCATCATCATCATCATCACCATCAAGTCAAAATCAATATACATATACATAATACCCAAATTACTTCACCAGACTCGATTGCACAATAGGAAACAACAATACCCACAAACTCAAACGCAAAAGAGCAATACCCAGACAACAAAATCCACAAATTAACCACAGATAACACACAAAACACACAAATTTTCCTCAAAACTCGATTTTTGACTAGTCAAACTATCAAAACCCTAGAATTGAGGCGACCAGATGAAATTGGCATCAGATGGTGATCGATTCATCGATTAAGAACAGATTCAGAATCTGGAGAGGTGGAATCGAATTGGGTAATCACCTGCTTTGGCAGAGATGAAGTGGATTGAGGGCGTGAGGAGAACTGGGAGGAGGCGGCGAAGCTGTGCAAGCAATGGTGACGGTATGAGAAAGATTTTGTGGGTGGACCACAGAAGTGAGCTAACGGGGAATATAGTCCCAATAAATTGGGCCAAAAAAAAGAGAGAGAATTCTGCATTATAATCTGTTTGACATTAAAATTTTCTTTTATATATCTTAATTTTTTTTATATTTTATAAAATTTTTATTTATTAATTACTATATCAAAATTTTTAACTTAATTTTTACGTATTCATATTATATATTCTTTGCATATTTATTTTTACTTTCAATTTTTTATTTTTTATTTTTTTTGCGTAAGACATCCAAACCTACAACCAACACATAACCAACGACGCAGTCGTGAACAACCACTATACCACCGTCGGGGTTGTCGTCGTCCTCCCTTGAGCTTGCCGTTGAGTCTCCCAGAACATCCAGACCTTACCCCACACGTCAGTCAATGAACCTTCACAACTGTTTCCTTCCCATATCACAACATCACCAGTTTCTCCACGTCATCGCTCTCGATTCTCTTGATTTTCCACAAATCCGATCCAACCACCACTCTCCCTTGATTTTTATTGCTAGACAACCCAGCGGGACGTCTTCGAAACACCAGCTAAGCCACCAACAGAAAAAGAGGGAAACGATACAACTTGGAAAAAAATTAAATTTTTTTTATTAGTTATAGATGGTACAATGCATTCTCAATTTTATCAATTTACTGTTCATAGTTACACATAATAGGTAATAGGAGAAGATTCTGTCGCAGGTCCAATTTTTATCTAATTTCTTTTTTTCGTTATCTAAAACTACGTAACTTACTTATTTTATATAATCCTATGCAAGTGCTCTACTGTTGGTTGAAATGAGTGTTTAGTTGAAGCAATTTGATTAGAGAACTTATTAAGGGATAGTAGGATGATTGTTTAGTTGAAATGATTTGATTAACGAATTGATAGATTGTTGGACTAGTCAAATTAGGACTTTTCATGTGTTTGACATTGCTATTCATACAAATATGAGATATAAGTACATAATATACCTTATAGCGAGACAGATCAATTAGGATCGTAATTGATGAAATCCTATTCAGTTCATAATTCCAAACTTTCTTTGGAATTTAAATTTTGTATTCCCTCTGTGCCATATGACTTGTTAGATGTGAGTGTTGAATTTATATGGATTTTAGTAAAAAAATAATATTTTTTTGGGATTTTTACATATAAGCATCTCAAATTTTAAGAATTTATAAAAAATCACCTCAAATCTTCATATTTACAAAAACACTATACAAATCATATGAAATTTATATAATACTTATTGTCGTTGATGAATCCATTGATTTTAACAATTTTTGATATTTTTCTCTTTTTTCCTTGTTTAATATTTTTATCTTTCCACCCAAAATAATAATCATCATGATTTGAGTGGTAGAATTAGAAAATTTTAATAAGATAATTAAGATTTGAGAAACAAAAAAATTGACCAAGATATAGAAATAATATGAAAATAATAGATTTTCATACAAAGGGATGAAAAATATATGTTAATAAATAGATCAGACAAGAGAAAAATAACAAAAAATTAATCATTCAAGGTAACAGTTTTACTAATAATAACAGTTATTTTAAAAATATCATATAATTTGAATAATATTTTTATAAATATAAAGATTTGAGATAATTTTTTATAAATTATTAAGATTCGGGATGGTTATATAAAAAAATTTCTATTTTTTTATGATATTATTTTTATGTTAAAAGATTATAAAAAAAATAATAAAAAATGTAACAATTAATACATGACGCAGCACTACGAATAATGTTCTCTTGATTATACTTCTGTTTTTCACATTGATGAACTATCTCTAAACATGTGTTAAAGTTCTGCTATTCACGAACCAAGTACAACTAATGTTTTTCATAAAATAAAATAAAAATTCACCGTTTTGTTTTTTCTCAAAACTATTTCTTTATATTTGAGGAAAAAATCTTTGTAATCTGTCGTTTTATTTTTAAAAATTCATTCATTTATCCTTCAGAATTATGACAAAAAATGAATTTCGAGTCAATTAAAATATGAAAAGGTGACGTGATGCAATGAATGAACAAAAAAAACCTCGTACAACAACCATTGTACAACATTCTTAAAAAAATTAGAGCATGACACGGTAAAACTATCGAGGTATTTGACCATCTCTCCTTGCTAGAATTCTTGATACCAAATACAAGCTCCTAGCTTTTACTTCACGCTAACCTGCCTAGACAAACCTCCACCCGCGCCGCCGCCGTCTCATCCTCTCCTCCGCCGGAACCCATTTAGGTGAATCTTCTGCTCCATTTCCTCCGTATCTTGATTTCGATTTCCAGGGTTCGATTTTCCCTGTACTAGATCGTAGTCTGCTGTATTTCTAGGGTTTTTGGTCAACTCCCTTTTAGAAATCGAATCTGAAAGCGCCAGAACTTGGTACCCTTGTGGATTTGAGTCGATTTCGTGAATGATTTTTCATCTGGGTATCGAGGATTTTCGTCAGATTCGGAAAATTTTGGATTTTGAAGGGTTGCTTGACTTGGGTTTTCATCGATTTCCCCCCTGAAACAGTTGCTGTTTTGTGGAAGTGTATCTAAAATTGCATTCTCTGAGTACCCATTTGGATTTTGATGGATTTGGTGAATGATTTCTCATCTGGGTTTCGTGGGCTTTCATCAGATTTGAAATTTTTTAATGTTTAGTGTTGCTTCATCTGGTTAGGTTGTGGTTCTCTTGTGTTGATATAGTATTGTATGGTGACGAATTTACGATGAATAATAATGCTTTCTTCATGGCAGGTGTCAATGACTGCTTACATGCTCAAGGATCAGCACCTGATTCTTTTGTGTGATTACCGCTTCATAGAGCGCTTCAGGATCCTGATCTTCACGACTTGATCGTCAAACATCCTTCATCCTTCTACGCCCGTCAACTCAGGTTTGCTTCTAGGAGGATTGAAGGAATTTAGACCGGGAACTGCTTGTTCTTGGATCTTTGGTTTCTCGCTGTTTACAACTACTGCTGTTCCATTTGCACTTTTCTGGGAGAAACACAAGAAAGGGAAGGGTGTTTGTTGAGGATTTTATGATGGTTTTAGTAGACAATATGAGGATGCCTGGTTTTCGGTTTCTTCCCACAGATGAGGAGCTGGTTATGTACTACTTGAAGAGGAAGGCGATGGGAAAGAAGCTATGTGCTGAATTCATTTCGGAGCTAGACATATATAAATTCGAGCCATCGGATCTTTCTGATAAGGCTTGCTTTGAAAGTACGGATTTGAATTGGCATCTCTTTTGTACTCGAGGTAACAAGTATGGGACCGGAGTCAGAGCCAACAGGGCAACAGAGTTTGGGTATTGGAAGGCAACTGGAAATGATAGGCCTGTTCTCCACAATCATTGCACCGTGGGCAAGATAAAGACCTTAATATTTCAGAGGCAAAGCCCCTAAAGGGGACAGAACTGACTGGGTGTTGCATGAGTACAGACTCGAGGATGATACTCTCTCTGCTTCGGGAGTCATCCAGGATTCTTTTGTCATTTGCAAGGTCTTCCACAAGAGTGGGCTGGGGCCGAGAAACGGGGAGCAGTATGGGGCTCCTTTCAACGAAGAAGAGTGGGAAGATGATGATGCCGACGTGGAATATGCATCTACATTGCCTCCTGCAAAATGTGATTTTGATAGCAATACTAGCGCCGCAGCAGCAGGACAATGTGGTATCGCTGGAAATGTAATTTATTCAACGATGACGAGCTCTGAGATCGTAACAGATGTGGATCCAGTGAACAACCACCCTGTGGCATTGTATACTGGTGGTTTCGAACAATCAAGCAGCTGTCCTACACCCATAGTTGGAGATGAGTTAGATAAGCTTCTTGCCATGTTCGTTGGTAGCCCTGATCTGACAACTAATGAGGAGGCAACGTCCGTGGAGTTGCTGCCCGCTGAAGCTGCCCCTGGTGTGTATGATCAGCTAGAAGACTTGTTCGATTTCTAAAGAATTGATGGAGGCCAGTTGTAATAGTCCGAAATTTTGATATTAAATATACAAATATATATATATAACGCTATTTAAGAATACGAACGATATAACGAATACGTAACGTTATATTGGTGTAACGTATGTGTTTAACAAATACACGTGTTAAATATAACGTACGTACGACGTTATAATATAACGTTACATATATCGTAACGTTACGAAACAAATTTGTTCACGCGGGCCCCATCAGCCTACGCGGGTCCCACCAGTCCACGCGGTTTGAAAATGTGTCCACGCGGGTCCCACCAGCCCACGTGGTTTGAAAATCCGTCCATGCGGATCCCGTCAACTCACCTTTTTCCACCGAATCCCTGTACACCAGCCCACACGGTTTGAAAATCCGTCCACACGGGTCCCACCAGCTCATCAATACTCCCCATCTCTCCTACCTCCCCATCTTCCCATTTCCATCTCCTTCCTTCCATCCCCCATCTCCCAACTCTACATCACCCGACCACCAGCACCCAGCCACACTTTCACCATCCTCGCACCATTATCATCATCATCTTCAGACACAACGGCATAGCAGCGACGGAGTAGGAGGCTTGACGTGTTAGTTGATGGCGGTCAGCAGCAGCGTAGACAACAAGGAGCAGAGGATAAGGAACACACCAAGGAAGACGAACATTCGAGGTAATCTAACCCGTACGAAACGTTTACTTTCGTTCCTAAATTAGATTCTGTTCGTGTATGTTGAGACCTTGCTTATAATGAAATATGAGCGTTTAGTCATAATTGATTTCAAACCTGGTTCCAT
>JAOVYX010021253.1:0-15979 GCA_035668315.1 Drosera spatulata | reverse complement strand
AAACCACAAGGAACGACTGCTCACCGGAGACGGAGCTCAGGGTTTCCGGCGATTCGCTACTCGTGCTTGCTTCTTCTCAGATCTTGCCTATCAGATCGTGCCTCGTCCTCCGATCGTCTTGCTTGCTTCTCTGTTTTTCTCAATTGCTGCTCGTGCCTCGTCCTCTGAAGCAGCAGATCTTGGACGCCGGTGGTCTTGGACGCCGGGGATGGCTGGGCACGCAGTGTTTTTGATGGGAGCGTCCAGAGATTTTTGTGTTTCGGATTTTGTGTTTCTACAGATCTGATGGGAGCGGATGTTTGTTGTGTTTACTGCAGATCTGATGAACAAAACTGATTTTGTGGAGAAAAATAAAATATTAACGACGGATTCCGTTGCAAAAATCATTTTAATAAACGAAACCAAATATTAGAGACGGAATCCGTCGCTAGAAACTATAAAAAAATATTTCAGCGACGGAATCCGTCGTTAATATATTAAATGAGCCCAATTTTTTTGCTGAGTGTTTAGAATGGCACATATATAGTCGGATCCGTCGCTAAAAGAACCCTGAAAACCCTAAAACCTAACCCTAAACACGTTTTTCCCCTTAATTGCTACTTTCAATGTGGTTTTGAGTTCAACTTTATCGTAATATTAAATTAATCTCTTCAATTTATATTTTGATTTTTATTTATAAATTTTTACATAGTATTAATATTTGAACATAGAATTTAATATAATCAACTATAATTTTAGTAAAATATATGTCCTAAATCGTACAAAATTTTCAGTTTATGTATTTTGGTGTAAGCATGTTATCTACATCATTCTATATGATAAGTATGCATGCATAAATATTAAAAAATTTTATTTTAATCTATAAAAAAAAATTAGCTACGGAATACGTCTCTAATAATTTTCAAAATTTAGAATAAATATTTTTACGACGGAATCCATCTCTAATCATATTTTTTATAACATAAAAAATATCAAATGTGGTTTAAAATAACTAGGTCCTTATGTCAGCGACGCATCCGTCGCTAAAATAATCCTAGAAACCTTAAATAATTTTTTTCGCGACGGATTCCGTCTCTAATTTATTAAATCAGTCCAATTTTTTTGTTGTATTGGAATGACACATATAGCGACGAAGTCGTCGCTAAAATAACCCTAGAAACCCTAAAAAGCATATATTAGCGACGGATCCGTCACTAATATATTACATTTTTTTGCTATGGCACATGTATAGAAACGAAAATCATCTCTAAAATATTAAACTTAATTATTATTGATTTAGTGCTATAATTTTAGCGACGGATCCGTCACGTCACTAATTTCATTTAAATTAACGACGGACATTGACTTTTCCGTCGCTAACTAGTTTTTTTAAAAGTTTTTTTAGGAAAATATTTAAAGACGGATTACGTAGCTAAGGTTGAAAAATGGGGACGGATTATATTCGTCGCGAAATATTTCCGTCGTTAAATGCTAATTTTTTTGTAGTGGCATAGTAAATGTCTAGCAACTTGTTCTTTATATACTGGCACTTTAAGTTTAAGTATTATAACTTTTGTTTTGATTTTGTTTTTTTTTTTCTTTCGTGTACTGCATTCTTCATATTGTATACCGCATCTCGGTTTGTATACTATAATTTTTTTTTGTAACCTATGTTGATCTTTGAACATATATAACAATGAGGATAAAACTGTGTATTACATTAGTTAAAAACTAGAACTTGATCTTGGAACATATTGGTAATAATTATATATGTATATGCTTAAACATTCCAAATAACCTAAACTATAATTTGATCTTGGTGGTATTACAATATCTAAGAATTCAATACATTAGTTTCAATATGTAAATTTATAGGTAACAACTTTGAGAAAATATAGGTAACATCTTTAACATTTAAGAACTTATAGGTACCATATCTTGTAAAGTTGATGCATTAGTATCAATATGTGAACTTAAAATCTCTAAGAACTTGTCGTGTTACAAATGTGAACTTACCAATAGCTATACTAAAAAATGTGATCCATTCGCAAGAACTTAATATTGAACTTAATAATGATACATTATACATGTGATTTGATACTGATATATTGTACATGTGACTTAATATTGATATATTGTATTGACTGCGTAGATAGGAGCTCTAAGATTTTTTTCATGTAAAGATCAGTTTGTAGTGCAAGAAGTAAATATATAATCAAAATTTTATTTATTCTGTTAAAATTGATACTGTATTTTGTCTTTCATGTCTCTTATTTTAGAGAAAATATGATAAGTTTGTAGTGGCTTGTACTGCATATGTATATTTATCTCCTTCACGTTTGAGAGCATATAATACAGACGTTGCAATCTTTACTAATTGTGCATCAAAGAGTACTACTTACACAAATATGAGTACTGCAAATTTAAAGATATACACTCCACTACTCTGATTTTATATTGTAAATACATTTGAGAAAATAAAAAATGGAAAAGCGATCATCATTTTTATTGGATTACGACACTACAAATCGAGATTAACTTTTCTGTTGGATTACAACAATATATTTTGTTGAATTGCAACAATACAAATCGCAAAAAAATGATCTCCCAATCTCTGATCGAACCTACCCGATCTCTCAATTAACTTGTTTTTTCGTTCCCCATAATGAAATGTCCTGGCACTAGCACTAGCCTACAAGACACGAACGATTGTGTAACAATAGATTTCACATTTTGCAACATCATTTGGTCAAGCACGTCTAATTCTTCCTTCAAAAACCCATTCGAAGCATATCCTTGAATCATAACGCTCCAACAAACAATATCCTCCTCGACCATCCCATCAAAGAACCTCATCGCCTTCTCCATACAATCTCGGTACGAATACATATCAAACATCCCATACCACGCCACCACATTCCTCTCATGTATTTTGTCGAACACCTTCTGTGCTGTAATAATCCGAAAATTTAATATTAAAAATATACAATGTATTAATGAATGAGCGTATAATATTACATTAAACGAAACGTTATGTATATTAACGAACCAATAAAATATAATGTTATATAATCGATAACGTACGAATAAAAATAACGAATGCATAACGTTATAACGGAATGTTACAAACCTACAAATAATATAACAAATACTTATCCTTTAACATAACATTATCACAATATAACGTACATATTTAATAAACATACGTGTTAAACATAATAAACGCATAACGTTATAGTGTAACATTACAACGATATAATAAACGTATTTGGGCTAATAAACTACGGTCCCGAAAATATTCGAGATCTTCAGCAAAACGAACGTTATTAAGTTAGAAATAATTTCATATAATTGCAGGTGTATTTTTGTATAAAATAATTGAACGAAATACGGATAAAAATAGACTGACAAAAATCAAACGAGAAAGCGCATTTAAATAAAAACTCTCCACCGTTATTTCCCTCCAATCTCCAGTAACCCACGCCACCGAAATCGTGTCGGCGCACGGCATCATCCTGCCACCCACCATCGAACCCACGCCACCATCATCACATACGCATCATCTCCTACGCTTACGTTCTTCCCCTCCCTTTCTCCCTGCAGCTCCTCTCCATTCTCCATCACCTTTCTCTTGGCTAACCACCATCAAAACACACCACAGCAAACCACAGCTCCCCATCGATTCCCCACTCGCGATCATCATCATCATATGTCGAGGTAACAGAACGGGAACAAACAGCCACGATCACCATCACCTCTTCGTCGTCTTCGAACAGCAGTAGCCGTGCCAAGGAAGAGAGAAACAACAGCAACAGCTCGTCGAGGGATCATCAACGAGCTCTCGGGGTAACCTAACCCGATACTAGACGTTTATTTTCGTTCATGAGCTCGATTCTATTCGTGCGTGTTTGAGACCCTATTTGTGCTGGATATGATCTAATAGTTTGTATTTCATGTGTTGGTGGAGTTGTAGGAAGAACTCGAGCCGTTGCGGATGAAATTCTTGTGTTTCAACATTTCAGGCCCGTCGCATCCGCGACTGATCTAGGTCGCGGCCGCGACACATTCAAATTCCTGAGTTTGAACAGTTGTGCCCCCGACTGAGGTCGCTCTCGCGACGGGGCTCTATCCTGATGACAGAACGCCTCGGTGCGTCAAATATCATATATTTTTTTTTTTCTAATGAGGGCGTTGCCCCCCTGGACCCCTGCCCGCTCACCGGGGAACGGGACCCTAGTCCTTGGTGAGTGTAGTGCACATTCGTCGTGAAAGATTAACCTGAAAGCGCATATGTGATACATGAATCTTGCGTATAGAAAATGGATATTAAATATACATGTATGACTATACGACACCTCTAACCGCGTAACAGGTGCAAAATAAACTCTAAGATAATAACAACTCAAATCATACACTACTACGTGTTATAAATAAACGATATGCTCAAATATACAGATGCAAGGTGATCTATAATGCATGAACAACGCTAAATAAAATCATCATAACGTATGTCTAAGGAGGCATTGAAACGAGTTGGGATTTACACTACAGGACATACGAATAAATTAAATGCAAACCAACGATAACTACCTAATCAAATATAAAGGCTGAACATTGTACATGGTTTATGAACTGTCAAGTCTTCTGTCATACTTTCTTGAAAGTGTTTTGAAGATTGAGCTCGACACTGCCATCATCTTCCTTTGCTAAAACTGTTGGAAAAAAGGTCGTACATGGTGTTCCTTCTTATAATTTATCGAATGTCAAGTGAAAGTCCTAGGGACTGAACTCTAGCCAAACTTCTTGAGTCATCGTCACGGATGAATTGAAACTAGTTAGGAAGCGTTGGGTAGCCCCCATCCTCTTAGCATGCATGCAGCGGCTTCTACGCCGGACGTGGCGGGACCACTGGCTACTACCTACAGGGAGGCCTAAATCTATCCCAATGAGAGGCAAATAGAGCCTATTGAAAGCACACTTTATCCGTTAAAGTGTAAGGCGGCGTACAATCGATGCAAGTACGTACTGGATCAACGGATTTTTGTAGCCCGGCTGACGATTAACGAGTCTTGTATTCAGAGTCTGTCTATTGAAAACTCTCGAGTCATGGGTCCATGCTAACAAAAATGAACATAAGAAACGTGAAATCATACAAATACTCATACGTAGTATAGCCTACCTATTTTCCTAAAAAGTATAAATGTTTTAATGATACTCATCGATTCGTCATAATCGGGGGAGTACCCTACAAATATGAGACATATACTCTAGGTTATTGAGTTTCGTACTCACGGGTTATGTATTCCGTTTGTAGGTGAGTTACCAGATGATCAGTGAAGATTGTAGTTCCTTATGTGTTTTTGGAGATGTTGTAATGAAACTATGATCATTTTGAATATGTAATATATGTGATGTACTAGTTATGTCCCAAACTGTGAACTTAATGGTTTCCGTCCTATGATTGTAAAATGAATACGTAACAGTTAAACGACATGAACGGAAACATTACAGGTAGTTTCCTTGACTCTCTATACCTTTAAATCCGTTTGGTTTATTTATCCTTGTCATGAATTGGGTTCGTGACAGCATAACGCCACGTGTCACATGACGTGAATCTCGGGACGTTACATGTGCATTCCCTAACTATCCGACTTTCGAATATAGACATCCCATCCCAATTCCCACGTACATATTCCTATCAAAGCCCATCTTTATAACAATCCCATAAACTCCAATCCCAACCCAATGGCCTCCTCATCATCGCCTCCTCGTCACCGTTTTCGGCATAAATGAGAAGGCATATTAATCCGTCAATAGGCCCGTAACACGTATAGAGTTGTAATTATTGATCACGTCATGGAATCGATCCGTATCCATTTGGTGTTTGAACATGGTGTTGCAGTGGAAAAGATTTGGGTGCTGAACTTGGGAGAAGATAAGGTGAGGGTATTTAGGGGAGGGGAAATTTGAGGTAGAGCTGGGGGCGTTGAGGAGAGAGTAGTTGTGGTTAACGGAGACAAATAAGGCGGGCATGGGGCTGCTTATGGCGAGAGAGAAAGATGATGACGCCATTGATGAGGAGTTTCTTGAGCTCCAATGCTTTTAGGATCTAGATATATCAAACAGTAAACAATGTTTTGCATTTTTTCTTGGATGGATGCATGAGAGATTGAATGTGTATGTTGATGAATTTGATGAGTTGATTTTTCCGTGTTGGTGGCGAAATCGTTTAGGGAAATGAAGGGGAAATAATGAAGGAAGAAGGGAATCGAGTATGAGCTGGGAGGAAGATAAAAAAAGAGTCAGAATGGGTTACACAAAGGACAATATTCTTTTGAAAAAGGGAGAGAATTGAGTAAAATATGATTGAATATTGAAATGGGGAGTGAAATACATTTTGAAAGCTTTAGGGTAGTGAAGTGTTGGTAAAAGATGAGTTAGGGATTTACTCAAAAAGAGTGGCAAGGTAAAAAAACCCTAACCAGTGTCTCTCTCTTGTAGAATAGTAATCCATTTAAGTTATTTTTTCTATCCCAAAATAAATTGAACATTTTGATTATACGCACTTATCGATATAAAATTTGATTTACATCGGAGGACAATTGAATATAATTTTTGATAAAATTATCCTGAAAAATCATTAATAGCTTAAATTATATAATTCAATCTTATATCAATAACGTAATTTTATATCGTCGTTAAGATAAAAATTTAAATTTACTACGGGGTGAATAGTAGAGCAAATCAACTGTGTGTTCTATGTTGGACAAGATGAGTCGAGTTCTCGAACAGTATTTGTTCAAGCCTACTGTTGGCCAGCCCACAATGGCCCACTTTCACTTGTAATAAGTGGGCCTCTGTTAAGGCCCATACCAGATTATGGGCTGTCCACTTCACGATTGCTGTGGACATTGAAGGTCGAGTTGGACTCAAGGTCATGGTAAGCCAAATTTCTCTAAAAAAGAAGAATTAGAATTTAATAACTTTTCTAATTCATATAAAACACATTCATATAGTTCATGTTTAGGAATTGGTATACTATAATTGTTGAATAAATTTTTAAATGTTAACTCGATATCATCTGACATAATTTTTCAATATTTTTCCTAAAATATTTTAAGATTATTAACATGCAAAATAATAAAATTGTTACAAATAGATGTCTTAATTCTTTAGATGATGATCATTAATCAGCTTCTTTAATTGCTTCATTTCATTCTTTATCATCTCCTAATAATTCTAGGGTTCGACCGGCATCTTGATAAGTTAAATACAATTTATTGTTGACAGTTTTTAAGTCATTAAAGCTTGAAGCACCTTTTTGATAATTAAGAATCATTCTTAAGAAATACAATTCTTCAGTATTAGGATGAACATAATAAATTCTTTCAATTGTACATCCTTTCTATCTAGGTGTCCAAACTTTTTGTTTTTGATTCCAGACCCATTTATTTGAGAATTCAAGATATGTCAATAACTTTATTTCGGAATAAAATTTATTGGTTTCATCCATTCTGTAAAAATAGTTTTTTCAACATTATGTTTATTAATTACAAAATGCAAAGATTGATCATCAGAAAAAATTATATTATATATTAAAAGTAAATGTACAAATAATTATTGTATTGGGGGATCTTTATGATGAATTGGATATCGTATAATCTTCACATTGTCTCGTATGGAGAAATGAATCTGTAATTTAAATACGTCTTAATTTCATCTATTTCTTTAGATTTTTTTTTCCTGTTGGTCCTATAAAAACATTTTCTTCTATTAGTGCTCGGATTCGATTGGGTCCTTTTCTTAAAGGTTTAAAAAGATAATTTATTAACATCGATTGACTACATACTTCAATGTTGATATGAGCTTTGAACTTCATGCATAAGATTCGATTGTAACGAATGACGAAATTATTGATTATCATCATACCATTTTTAAGAATAATAATACTTGTTTCTTTTCTATGATAGATGACATTATTATTTTCATCAATAGTAGTTTTTTAAAAAAAATCTTTTGGATATTTTCTCTTATATTTTTTATTTTTCATGCATGGTGCATTTAGATTTTGAATTCCACATGAACCATGTATCATATATTCCATTACCATTTCCTATCCTATCGGATCAGAATTTTTATCAGGGATTTCAGCACATAAAACTCTATCAATATCATTTGGTGTTCGTATTTTATTCTCTGAATTTAACCAAAATAAAAATATGCATGAGACAATCCTCGTTTTTTAAATTCAATCACATGAATAATAGCAATAATAGGGCCAAAAATAATTCCGGACTTGACATATGATCTTAGATTATCTAACTTTATTTTAAATATTTTTATACCTATATCAGATCTATTCTCTGCTTGTTGTCCTGAAATAACAGATATTGCTCTTCTAATCTTGGGACATTTAGGATTACATGTAAAAGTAATAAATAAGTCTGGATTTCCAAAACGTCTATATATGATCATAGCATCTTGATAATTTTGAATCATATATCTAGGACTTCCTGTATGAGACAATGACAATATTTTTCTTTTTCCTATAGCTCGAGCATCGTTATCACCTCTAACAATGGCATCGTATATTCCTTGATAAGCATCGGATCTCAAAGCTAGTTGATTATATTTTATGTAATCAAGTCTATCTTCTTCAACAACAGCATATACATCAACAACATATTGTTGAAATAAACGACCGCTCCGAAAAATTATATTTCCTTGAATTAAACGATTTTGCAATTGGAAACAATAAAATTCTCGCATTGATACTCGACTTCTACTTGTTTTTTTTACTCTTTGATTTACACTTCGATTAATATTTATATTATAACCATCTTCTCCACGAGGAAATAATAGTGGATATTGCAATGGAGCTTTGTAATTCTTTGGAGTTCATCATTTTTATATTGTATTATAATATCTCGTCCTTCTGTTGATTCTCCAATATCTCCAACTATTAAACCACCTATGTCGTTGGATGAAGGGAGACTATATTGTGAACTTGTATTACTTCGTTGTCCTAATAGTCTAAGTTTCATAGAAATTAGAGTAGTATCTTTAACTCTTTGTTCTATAGATCGAAATAATTTAACTAAGTTATTTGTTTCATTCACCTTCTACTATTTTTGGATCTAGATTACATTAAAAAAAAAAAAAAAAGATCCAATTAAATGATAACCTAACCGCTTATCTTGAAGATATAAGGAGTTGTAGTTTTCTTAACAGGTTTATGTATATTTGCTCCAAATGCGGTAAATGAAAACATGTTGTTATAAGCTCTAATATTTTCTTGAAAGTTTCTATTTCCTCTATTGGTCTCGTGCTGAAGAAATTGATTAAAAATTCAGGTGTTTTCTTTTAGTGGTAAGTCGATTTGTCCATTCTGACAATATAAACTATATCTACTCTTTGAACTGTTTTTAACTCTCTCTTCATACCAAAGTAATGTTCAACAATACTCATATGCATATGTTTGATCACCTAAATCAATATATGTACAATTTGTAGCAATATCTTTAGAGGATTGATTATATGTTGTGTTATTGATAGTTGATTCAACATCGATATGATTTGAAGAGGTTTGTCCTTGATGCGTAGTTTGGAGAATGTGTTGATAATTTTTAACTGTTTTTTCGGTGGCAAGCTTCTAAAGGAATCTTGTGTCTCTATCATTTCATCTTCAATGCTTTGTTCCTAGGAATTTTTATTTTTTTTCAAAATTGCAATATGCTATTTGTTCCCCTTTTCGTCGATCGTCACTCTCTCTCGCATATTTACTGTTAATAAGAAACAATTACTTCAAATGGCCACCGAACGAAGCATGCATCAATGTAATAGTGTTTTTTTTCCACTTAACAAAAATAATAATATTACATAAAAGAAATGGAAAAATATATCCATATAAGAATTGAAATAAAAATATTTAAAATAATAAACATGTATAATATAAAAAAAGTGCATAGTGATATTGTCCCGGAATTTGGATTTAATGTGGCGGGAGTTAATTGCTGCAAATTACCCATGGCTTAGTTGTACAAAATTCCCGGTTTAGTTTTTTTTATAGATTCATTTACATTTTAATTTTGGAAAAGACAGTCTAGTTTCCAATGGTACACATTCTTTAGCTCATTCATAATCAGTAATAATTTTCTTTACACCTTAACCACCATTTGTGTTATCGTTTTCGCCATTCTTTTTCACATTTTTATGATGCTTGATTTTATTGTTAAAAGTATTATTTAACCACCTTAATTAAAATGGAAAAGAACATAATCGTCATCAACTTCGACCACAATCGTCATCACATATGCATTCCCTGAATTAAAACAAAAGGGGAAAAACTGGTGTTTGTTTGATTTTTAAAAAATGATAAATTAATTATCCACTTGACATTTCCAAAACCTAAACCTACCACATCCTTACCCTAGAGCACCTTTATTGTAACTTAAGCATGACCATTTTATTGCTTAAATAACCATTGTGGAACCCACATGCCTTAGGCCTCTTATATACTTGTACAGCAAGGCCGTTTCATGTCTGAAGCATTGGTTTCATCATGTTGCTCACACACGTTACACTATAATATGTGGACGTAATATTCTTTAATTTAACTTCTCGTTTTATAGTTTTCACATAAGACTATAGTATAGTGTTAAACTATATTTTCGAAACAGCTAATTGAACACACGAATATCTAACTATATCTTTCATAATCATTTCAAAAAATGAATCAAACACACCCCCATAATCAGAAAAATCAATTGGTATTACATAATTAAATAAAGAAAGAAAAACTAACCTTTTTAGGTTTATAAAACCAACGGGAGGTAAAGGAAATGATACAATCAAACCCAAAAAACAAACTTTAGTTAATGCAACCGTACAATGACAACGAAACCGAACAACGATAGCGACAGTGGAAGAGAGGAGGGGAATTGCTACAGCTGTGAGATTTGGTGTCAACAATTTAGAAGCGATTATGTCGTAGTTTACCTGTCATTGTCCAAATTTATTTTCATTTATTAAAGATATCACAACCACCCATAGTATAATAAATTAATTACACGGGGAAAAAGAAAGAAAAAGAAGGAAAAAGACAGACAAAAAAGAAATGAAAATAGCATTATGCAAAAACTTAAGAAGAAAGATATATAGCACAACTTCAGGAAAAAATGTAACTATAAAGATGAAGTTACAGACTTTTTTAAAGCTATGAAGAAATATCTCATTGTAAGGACAAAGATGCAGAGCAAGGCAGACAACACCTAAAGTATGTGTTTCACAGTATGGATCTCGATGTGAACAGAATACAGACAACAAAATCCTACAAAAACTTCGACATGGTATTTTTTTTAAAATCATAAAGGAAAAAGGCCAAACTCTTAGCTAGAAAAATGAAATAGAAAAAAAAAATGATAGGATTTCGAAAATAATAATTGAAAAGTTGAGAATTCTCAGAAGGATCCATTAGTTTATAAGCTCAGCAGGATATATAGACTTAGCAAATAGGTACTTGAGACCATCACGACCTTCTCAAATCTCCATCGTCATATTGACAATAATAAAATCTCCACACAAACCAACAGCTTACTCCTCTCAAGAATAAATGGATCAAGGAACACATAAGTCACTTACACATTAGCAATCTATGATCTATAACTTCCGCCATAATACATACTGGTACAAAGAAAAACAAAAAGCACCTTTCACCAATATTGAACCATCTGATAGAGCCCCGGGATCGTCTTCTTTTTGACTTCACAAAACAGAAAATATTAATAAGACCAAAATCTACAAATAGAATAGAATAAATTCAAAGTAGGAACAAAATGAGAAGCATGACAACAGGATCAACATATTTCAACTTTTCAAGGGAAGCTAGTGCATTTAGACCATTCCTGGATCTGAGTTCTCGATGAATTAGGGATTGGTTATTGAGGAATTCGGTGAATTAGGTTTTTGATTGAGAATTATTCGATTGATTATTGAAGGATTGTCAAGCAAATTGTGGGATAATTGTGTGGGAGAGGATAATTATGTGAAGAAGTTGCGGGATAATTTTGTAGTCGGCGGCGACGGATCGTCTTCATGCGAACATACACGTGGTGAAAAGAGTGAGTAATAGCCGATGAAGCAGGAGAACCATTCTCCTTTACTGTTATATGGAAATTTGTCTCTTATATCATCTATTAGCTTTCATTGATATTTGCAGTCGTAATCTTTTCTTTTTTTTTTATGCTATTTGATCCCTTTGTTAGATTCTCGCTCAATATTGAAGCTGATGGTGTTATCCCATTTTTTTTTTTCAGGTACATAGCTGTAGCTGAACGTCGTGGATACTTGGCCTGGGACCATGTATTCGCATGCATTGTCTAGAGATTCTTTTATGGGTTTTAAGAGATCGAGGATTAAAATTTATGTTTTCTTTTCAGACTATTTGATTATTTCCGTACTTGAGATTTAATATTTTGTTGGTTTTAGACTATCTCTTTTCATGACGTTATGGGATTTGATCTATCTATCATTTGGGATTTTCAGGTTCCTTTTCATATTCATCTTAATATTTATGGTTGAATTAATTATCGATTTTGAGGTTTCTTATTTTAGAGACTTATGTGAACTTTATTTTGTATATGGATTAGTTCATGTGTCTATCATATTTCTTTTAGGTTTGGGATGTGACGGAAGATGTACTTCCTAGAGAAATTCTACACTAGACTTTTGACTTGCATTGGGACAATATCTTTTTCTGTGCTTGTGAACGGAGGTGGTCATGGATATTTTGAGGGGAGAAGTTAGCTAGGCAAGGAGATACAATATCTCCTTATGTATTTGTTATGGTCATGGAATATCTCACCCGTACGTTGAAGCATATAAGTCAAAAGAGGGAGTATAGATTTCATCCAAATATAAAAAACTCAAGTAGATAGAGTTGGGCTTCGCTGATGACTTGATGGTATACTACTCTCACCTAAAAAGCTTAATATTAAGCATTATGCTGTACTCATTGAGAAGATAACTAAGAGAATACATACTGTTGACGGTGGAGGCGGTGCCACAAATCAATCGCGTACCTTGTCCGCATGAAACTCCCACGTAGCTCCCCCGCGTGAAGTTGTTCTATAAAAGAAAGACTTTGAGATGGAGAGAATTGAGAAGAGAAGGAGACGCAAAAGAAGGGGAGATCTGTGGAGAAGAGAGGAAGTGGAAGAGATAAAAAGGAGAAAGGAAAAGTGAAGCATTATTCATATATACATACAAAAATATATTGAGGGTTTAAGAGATTTGTTTTAGAGATTATTCTCTCCATCCCTTATCGTGAGATTCCCAATATTTTGAGTGTAGCTCTTTTTGTATTTCCTTATTTGGTTAGTGGATTTTTCGTCGTCGGCGACCGCCCGTGGTTTTTCCCGAAAGGGTTTCCACGTAAAAATATTTGTCTCGTTTATTTTTGCGCACTCGTTATTGTTTGTGTTTATTATTAACTAACCCGTTCGTAACACATACTTGGGATGCCAAGCTCCTGTCGTATGCTGGGCGGCTTCAGCTTATATCTGCTATATTACAGAGTCCGCATGTTTATTGGTCTCAGGTTCTTAGTCTACCTAAAGCAGTCATTGATGAAGTGGAAACACTTTGGCGAAATCACCTCTGATCTGGTGCTGCAATGAATAACCATAGAAACTTAGTTGTGGCATGAGGTATGTAAGTCAAAAAAGAATGGAGGGCTGGGACTCAGGGATCTGAAAGCATGGAACCAAGCAATGCTTTTTAAACTGCTATGGGCTATCGAGCAGAAAAAAGACCGTCTTTGGATAAAGTGGGTGAAGGTTTACTATCTTAAAGGTGTTGATATCTGGAGTATACGGAAGAAGAATACCTATTCATGGGTTTTTAAAGCATTACTGGTTACTCGAGATGAATTTTCTGTAACCAGTCTCAGTTACATCAGAAATGACGCAAGCAGAGCTCAACCCGAGAACGATATTGCAGCAGCTGCATATAGATGTCGTACACCCTCAGATCGTAAGGTGGAATGGTGGAAATTTGTTTGGGGGAAGGAAATTATGCCTCCCCATAGTTTTATCCTTTGGCCAGTTATTAAAAATAGTTTGAGGACAAGGGATTGGTTATGTAGGAAGGGGATTACGAGTGAGGACAGGTGTCTATTCTGTAGACGTGGAGTGGAGACTCGAGATCATCTCTTCTTTGAGTGTGAGTATACAAGAGAGGTTCTGCTAATTGTGTTATCTGTCATGAAACTCAAATGCAAGATTTTCTCTTGGGATGGGTGGTGGAAATGGATCTATAAAGTCATGAAGGGAAAGAATGAGAAGATGAAGGCAAGGAGATGCACCATTGCTGCGATGATCTATGAGCCGTGGGCAGCGAGAAATATAAGAGTTTTTCGTAAGGAGCATGCAGCCCCTGGGGTGCTCGTGTCTAAAATCATATCTTGCTCTTTGTACAAGGGGCTTATTTTATAGGATGTGGTTGCTTTGATGCTAGATTTTCATGTCCTGTTATATGCCTAGGTGTGAAAAAGGGGAGAGGAAGCATCTGATGTGCTATGCCTACATCTTGTAATTTTATAGTTTGGAGCTTAATGAAATTTATGGGTTGAGGAACATCATATATTTGTGATTTGGTACGTGATTGTGGTGCATTTCTATTATTCTCGATCGGTCTCTTATCTTTATTCATTATTCCATCCTTTTTTGGCTCGTGATATTCTTGGCTCTATGTTTGTTTGATCCTTGATCTTATGAATCAAGTAATCTACATTATAGATTATATTGATGGAAACCCATAATATAAATCTAATGTTTTGTTTGATTGAGATAGTTTTATTGATGATTTTATGTGGAGGTTTTTCAACTCTTATTTGAACATTGATAAAAAAATTAACGGGTTGATCATGAATGCTATTTTATGTTATGTCTAGATTTTATTAAGATATATTACTTATATGATTTGACATTGTCTCGAATTATACCCATGTTTTTTGACAAAATATCTTCGGAATGAGCCGGTATGATATCTTATAGAGTAATCATCTCGAAGGGTATAACCTGTTGTCATGATCCACTACTTCATCTGAACAGTGACCTAATACTCGTGTACCCTACCCATTTGATTCAGAATCAGCCAGTCTCCGCTGCATCAAGCCCAAACGACAGCGTTTTCGTGTGATTTTTTTGTTTTTTTTTTCCAAAATCCCAAAACATTCTATGACCGCAACGACATCGTCATTTCGCTTTGAAAAGAAGGAAAAAGAGCTGGACAGTAACAAGAACAGGAGGAAAACGACCGACAACGATGAAAGGATTCGAACCAAGGAGTCCAACGAACACAATTTTGTAGATCGAAACATCAATTTGTAAGTCGAGATTTTAATGATTCGTTCGATTCTCCTTGAAACAAAAACCCTAACTTGAACAAATCTATATCCGTAAAAATCAAACCCTAATAGTGGGGTTCCCCTACGAAATCATGTTCGTCTGAACTCGAACCCTTTCGCGATCGTCGTTTGTTTACCTCTGGTTCGGCTTGGGAAGATGAGATTTAAAACCATAAGAATAAATCAAGTGAAATGAAATGGGTTTGGGCTTGCTGCAGCAGAGACCGGCTGATTCTGAATTCTGCCCCATATATCTATTATACGACGAAGCGAGTATATATGGTACCATATCCAAATTAAACGAAGGTGCTGATGACTTGAAGCACGCTTGTACTGATTGTACTCCACACTCTATGCATCCCGTTCTCCATCACACGCCTCAGACAACACATTCCCATATCACATAATCGTACCAACCCGATTCAATCGAATCCGTGATGCCCTAATCGGAGAACTACCCATTTTTCCAATTTGTCCATTTGCCCATTTCCATTTCAATCGAATACCCGGTTGAAATCTGTGATCAATTGAAGCAAGAACAATGCCGCTCGGGCCTTTGTTTCCATCGTTTGATTTCGATGGATTTCGAGAGAA
>JAOVYX010021252.1:0-15979 GCA_035668315.1 Drosera spatulata | reverse complement strand
CTTATGTCCAAGTCATTCGGGGACCCTTACATGGGATGGGCCGCCTTCGTGGAAGACGTAGTAATCACACACCAGACACGGACTGGCTTACCTGAAGAAACATTCCCCAACTATGATCTGTGGGAGAACCCTCTGACACCTTGTATGTGCAGGAGGACATGAGCAACTGGACTACAAGGATTCCTGATGGAATCAATGCCTTCCAATAGACAATCTTCCCTTGAGTCATATTCTGACAAGCGCTCATCGCTGAAGACGAGAGGTGTCACTCGGTAACTTAAACGGCGAATATCAACCGGAGATGTGGCTGATACCCTGATGAAACGTGGGATGCCAACAGAGTGTTCTATTGGGGAATGCTGCATCGCTCGGGTGTAAAGTTTTTGACTCTGGTGGATGACAGACTAAATCTTGTATCACTCCTGTAGTTTATCGCCATGCTATGAAGATCTTAAAAGTTATGCAATTGACGAATCAACATTCGTGTAATTCATGTTGCTATGAAGGCATCTCCTTGAAATATCATTGTTCAATGGGTTTTGATATCGATTCTCTACTGCACCATCAACAGTCCCCTGTACCTTTTGGGGTAAGAACATTCACATCAATACCGTATTATAGAAAATATATATAAATAAAAAAATAGAATATATGGATGAAAATAATAATAATGATATAATATTAAAAAAGTGTGTTGAAATATGTGCAGAAATTATAAAATAAGAAAAAATGAATAATACATCTTCAAATATAAAGTGGTACTGTAATATATTATATTTTTTAAAGGTAAATAGTATAACGAGATGTAATATAGTATAATGAATAATAAAAATATGAATGAAAATTTTGATATATCTGATGTGAATGTCCTAAGAATTTAAATTTTTGTCATCAATAAGACAAAGTTTTATCCATGTTAATGGACGATCAGACCTGCTTTTCCATAAATTTATACGATTATTTGTTACTTCTTCCGTCTCAAAATTATTGTAATACTTTGACCTGATACGTGTGTCGATGTAAAATTTGATACGCGTGTAACGATGATAAAATATGAGTAGTTTTTTTTATAAATTTATCTTAAAATATCAATAATTATATAAATTATTACAAAACGATTAAATAAAATTTAATATAAAAATAGGAATTATAGTACAGAAACAATATAAACTTTAACCAAGTCGTGGGAGGACCAAACGCTGTCAGTTCCGAGTGAAACAATTGAGAAACAGAGTCAATTCCGATAGATCCAAAAATGAAGTCCGCAGCCGCCTCGACCCTTCGAACGACGCTCTTCACCCTCCCTTCATCCCTCCAACAATGGCGAGGCATCCGAGTGAGAGTCCGCGACGGGAACTTGGAGCAGGCGCTGGCGTTCATGCAACGGAAGATGCAGTCCAGCGGGATCGAACGCCTGATCAAGCAACAGCAGACGTGTCACATCAAGGACTCCGAGAAACGGGTCTTGGCTCGCAAGTCCCTCCAGCGTCGGATCCAGTCCGATGATTTGGCTCGGAAACTGAAGACGATTCTGCTCCAGAAAGTCAGGTATTGGATTTTGGTGATGTTTTAGGGTTTTGGTTAGGGTTTAGTTTTGGGGTGTTCGGTGGACATTGGTTGTGGTTGGTATGATTGTTGTTGAATTTCGTTCGTCGAAGGTGTTTGTTATTTGGATTGACTATATAGGGGGTGAGTTGTGGTTTTGGAATTTTGAGGGAATTTAGGGGATATGTGAATGTCTGCTTGCGCTGAGAAAATTTAGTACGTGGAATTGTTTACTATGGTCAGATAGTGTCCTTGTGATAGCTATTCAGGAGATGATGGAATGGTCTAGAGTTGATTTTGATGAGTTCGTCATGAGTAATTTGTCCCAAGTTTGTTGAGATGAAGACATCCCGCCCTCGCAGACCTTGTCTGTGACGGGATACCTGGATAGTAGTAGTTGTTGTTTGTTGTGATGAAGTTGGAACCTAACGGAATTTGTTGTGATGAATGGAATTGCACATTGCACTTTTAGTATCACCTTGTTGGTTTTTCTTCGCTTTGCCGTTCAACCCCCACCTCTCCTCCTCTCAGATTCTAAAGTTAATACATGTCTCTATTCTATTGCTGCAGGGGTCTATAAGCGGATAACCGGTGAAGCTGTAGCGTTGTTGCAAGCTTGCAGAGGCCCCCGACATCTACTATCCAGCTGCTTATGTTTTCCCATGTTGTTGGTGGATTGAAATTTCACATCTACTATCCCAGCGTTGTTGCTGGTTCTGTTTGCTTATCTTCGGCACCAGGCTGTCAGCAGATTGTAATGCTGATCTGAAATTTCTAGTAGTTTATAAGTTGCTTCATTGCTCTTGTTTTGTTTATCTGTTACTGTGACCTTGGACCAAGATGTTTGGAATAAGAATAACAGTGGAAGGTACTTTTATTTTCATTGACTCCGCAGCTTTTATCAAGCGTGCTGCGTTTGTGAGATCTCAGAACTATCTACCCAAGTCTCGAGAGCGGTTTAATGGAATATCTCGCAACCCATCCTGCCATGTTACACCAACCTATACCTAGAGTGAGTGCTGCACTGCAGCAGTGCTGGTTGGACGTAAGTCGTTCAAAAATCAATACAGGCTGGTGTTGTTCGATCAGCGGATGCATGGCCCTGGTTTTATAAATCACAAATCTTTTCCCTTCCCGACTTGGTTAAGGTTTCGGCACATCATGTGTAAGAAGTGTCTCATTCTGGTCATATGCGCACGTAGCCTATTTCATATGAATCAGAGCTAAGTTTTGCTTGAGAAAAAGCACAAGATCTCATCTTTACTTCTCTTTATATTCCTTTAGTCAATCTCTATTATGTCCAATGCTGCAAGGACACAATGCCGGCATTACGATCTAGATTTATATTCCTTTAGTCAATCTCTATTATGTCCAATGCTGCAAGGACACAATGCCGGCATTACGATCTAGATTTATGTCCCTTACACGTTGGGGGTTACAAGTTACAACCCTTGATTTGTGCAAGGCTTGGCATAGGACGACATTCAAGAGAAAGTACAACTAACACATCTCTTGTGACAATATTGAGTTAAGGTTTGGGTCTGTTTCTAAAAACTCATGCAGTTTGGTCGTTCACTTATCCAAAAGTCTAGTTGTTTTTCAGAGTTTTCGTAGTCACTCACTGACGGAGAGAGATCACTTGTAGTTATAGTTCCGGATCTGTACTTGGGCTCTTCCTAAACTATGGGCTCAATCCTTCAAGCCCAAAAGAAGAAGTCCAGTATTTTTCTCAAGTCAAAACAGAATGACTAGTGTTATCAACCTCGTCTTCTCCTCCGATATCCCGCCGGCGGCGGCGAAATTCACCCGAGGGTTTTACATTTTCTCATCGCCGGCGACGCCTCCTTTCTCATTCATCTTTTGGTTTTTTTTTCTCGAGTTGCCTGCGCCGCATTGCGGCTGAATTCGCTGGCGCTCGTTTTATGTGCTCGACCAATTGGCGGAGCTCCGATTCTCTCCTGCAATGTAAATTCGAACTCTTTTGTTTTGTTTTTCCTCTGCCTTTTGATAGTCTTATCATTGTGCTTTGGTCTTGGTGGCTTATGTGCTGTAGTTGATTGGCTGCAGAGTGCAGAGTTGTGTTTTTTGGTTAGGTGCCATTAGGAGATTCAAGTTGTATACTTTGAAGTTCTAATGTTGGGAATTATATTGCGATGGATAGGTTGAATTGGTTTGAAGTTGGGAGTTGCTATTTTGCTGTCATTTGGAAACTGTCTCTCTATGCTTTTATTAATCTGCCTTGAATGGGCACCATGTGATTTTTCTAATAGTACCTCAAAATCAACGGATGAGTGCAGGAGCGGAGAGAGTTTTGAAGTGACCGAATAGAAGTGATTGTCGTTAGCATTCCTTTGTTGAATTCTCCCTGTGGTGCATGAAGACATGCATGAGGATCTTTTCTCCCTAGAGCATGATGGAAGGAAGAAAGAGTGTGGCTTTACAATTTATGTGTGAAAACGGAACCTTTTATGAGACTTTGTTCTTTTGACATAGAGTCCAGTCATGGAACGATTATTCTCATTAGCCATGTCGCTTTTGTTATTTCTGTCTTGATGCGATTATTTGAGGGCTTGGATGTTTGAACTTTGAACTTGCTAATTTGCAGCTTTTGTTCATGCAGCATAATTTGCAGCTTTTGTTCATGCTGTTGCAGATAATTAAAGAGGTAATTTGACGGCCAAAAGCTGAAATACATATGTAGAAATGAAGTGCAAAGATGAATTCAGGCTCTCGATCAGCAGAAAGATACGGCGTTTTTCTCTCCGATAGCCGGCTTGATATGAACAGTAGGTTGGCTCATCATAGATCCACCTACAGAGCTCTTATATCCAGATTCGTCAAAGCCGGATACATTGACCAAGCCATCGAAACCTTTGACCAAATGATAAATTCTGATTGCAGTGTGTTCTCTATTGATTACAATAGATTTATTGGGGTGTTGGTCAAGCATTCGCACTTTGATTTGGCGATGCACTATTATGACACAATGCCCCCTCAAGGATTTTCCTTGATTTCGTTTACATATTCTAGATTTATTTCTGCTTTATGTCAGGTTAAAAATTTTGGTCTGATTGAGAGGCTTTTAGAAGATATGGAGAAGCTTGGATCTGTTCCGGACATATGGGCATACAATATTTATTTATATTTGTTATGCCAAGAGATGGAAATAGATGCGGCAGTACAGATTTTCCAGTTAATGGTTCGGAATGGCAGAGAAGCAGACGTTGTAACTTACACTATACTTATTAGCGGTTTGGGTAGAGTAGGGCGTTTTGAGGTAGCTTTTGAGTTCTGGAACGCAATGGTAAAGAAAGGATTGCGGCCTGACGATAAAGCTTGTCGGGCCATGGTTCTTGGGCTATGTGTTGGTGGTAAAGTTGAGCTGGCATACGATATTATGGCTGGTGCTATTAAAGATGGAGTTCAGTTGAGCATACCGGGTTTCAATACTCTGATACATGGGTTTTGTAAGTTGGGTCAGATTGAAAAAGCAGAAGCTATCAAATCAAGCATGGGGAAGAATGGGTGCGAGCCAGACCTTGTAACCTACAACATATTTTTGCATCACTACTGTGATCATCTCATGCTGAAAAGGGCAGAGAAATTGATGGAGAAGATGGAGGCAAGCGGGATTGAACCAGATCAGTACAGTTATAATCAGTTTGTGAAGGGTCTTTGTAAAGCTAACAGGTTGGACAAGGCCTACTTGTTGCTCGATGTGATGGCAACCAGGGGATTGTTGAATGTTGTTTCGTACAATACTGTTATCAAGAAGCTTTGCAGCAGTCGAAACACCGAAAGAGCTGTCAAACTTTTTGAAGAGATGGGATGGAAAGGGATTTCCCCTAATGTTGTGACCTTCACCATCCTCATGGATTCACTGTTCAAAAAAGGTGATACCGATAAGGCGATGATGCTTTATGATCAGATGACAGGAATGAGTTTGTTCCCGGATCTTATATTGTGCACCACACTGATCGATCAATTGTGCAAGACCAGCCAAATTGATAGGGCTTGTAGTCTATTCAAAGAGATGTTAGAGAAACAGATCCGGCCAGATGTGATTGCCTGCAATTCTCTCTTAAATGGACTATGCAAAGCTTCCAAAATAAATGAGGCCATGCTTCTGTACGAGGAGATGGATAAACAGGGACCGAGTCCTGATGGGGTAACCTTCAAATTGATAGTAGGAGCGCTCCTAAAGCACAAGCAGCTTTCATTGGCGTGTAGAATTTGGGATCAGATGATGGAGAAAGGTTTTACTTTGGATAGAGTAATCTCCGAAAGGCTCATTGCTATGCTCCAATCAAAAGACACTCCATGACGGATGATTAAACATGGATGTAAGTTCACTGATTACTGATGTGTCTTTTATATTTTTCATTCTTAGAACTTCGATACCATGATCTCTGCTTGCTCTTGTATGCATCGGTTTTTTAGGTAGCTCGAAGCCTCGAACCACTTGAAAACTTTTTCACCTGATTTTTCTTCATCAGCTTGGTTGTTTTACAAACTGTGCTGTTAATAGATGTTACATTGCAATTGGTTTCCTGATGGAAAAGGATAAGAACACAGCATGGACATTTCAGTTAACGTTCTATTTGAAGCCATTTTGAGAGGGAAAAAATCGCCCCTTAACTATCCTGGATGTGTGTTTCAAATATACTCTCTTTTCTTCTCGCCTGCAGTTCATTGCCAGTAGATTTCTTAATTGATAGTTTCAATTTTCTCTACTGTTGAATCTCAGGTTTGAGTGAGGAAGCCCTTGCTATAACCGTCACTTCACCATCAAGAAGCAATGGTGAGCAGTTGGATATCACTTCCCTTTTGCTTGAAGCTCCAGTTAATGGTTTCCAAGTTCTGCGGTTTATCTTGTAAAATGGGCTATGCTGGAGCAGACTGGTTTCCTTGGAGATGGGGTTTGGAGTTGCTTATGTTTCATTAGACCCTCTGCGGAAATGATATATTTCCCTCCACTAGAGGAAAAGGGAACATGCTTTGAATGATCACTTCCCGGTGCTCATCTGTTGGAGTTACGTGATCCATATGATGATCCTGTTGTAATGGATGCCATCTTTCTTTGATAGAGCTGAGCAAATAATCCCTGTGTAAACTATGGCGGATACTATTGGAGATCATCTTAGCTGCCACCAGAACTCACTTAAAGCTTGGAGGGGAATAATTCTATGTAGAGGTTTGATGTCTTCATCCTCTGTCACCAGCTTATACGCATCGCCTTGGTGTTCCCTGAAGAACTCCAACGATCACCAGCACAGCTCGTGATAGGTCATTCTGATTCATGACCTGCATCACTTTTTTGCTCTTCAGTGATCCAGATATTTACTTGCCATGGGCCTTCTGGAATATGGGAAATTGCCTTTTTCCTGTGATATTCCCTTGGACTGAACGGAGCAGCATCGCACTGGGACTTGTTGGCATGAGATGCGTGATCATAACATGTTATAGCCTGCTCCAACCTAAACAATGGCATCATCAGAGTTTCATGTAAGCTTCCTACCTTGTATTCTTCTTATATACTTGATAAGATCTCGCATACTGGTCTCCTGTACTTCTAGTTGTACGATATGTGGCATGTTAGCCGATGACAGAATTCTTTTGTATCTGATGTCTGCTAATAACGATGTAAGTGAACTCGAATAAGAATATTTCAGAAGTATCCTACTTTTACTACTTTGAAATTTGGGTCTGTCCTTGCTTCATAGGAGTATTTCTGATAAATTGCTGGAGTTGCAATCATATACTCGGATGTGAATTCCTGACCGTTATTTTCTCCCATATTTAGCAGAGATCGGGTCTGTATCACTTTCTTTTTCCTCCAGGAAAGCCAGAGATAATCTGATATATTGAGAGAGAAGGAAAATTTACACTTATTCTGATGCAGACGCTAAAGCATTAAGTATGCTTGGTGACGGTCATGAAAAAATTATCCAGAATGGACCTAATGTCCTTTGAAGTGAAGTCGCATGATCTCAATCATGTATTATTTTCTAATGTTCTCAACAAATATCTAGTTGTTAACCATATGATTAAGGAAATGATTGGTTATATTGAGCCAATCGTTCTTGACAATGATCTCGAGTTGTTAAAGTCATAAAAAGAACCTAAAGGAACCATGGAGATTACTTGCCTATATTCCTAACATTGGTGTTATACTTGGCCTTTTAGGCAATCAACCTCAAAAGTTCTGAATGAAGCGACCTTATTTTTCCACTGGACTGTTTCACCATTCAATTAACTCAATTACTCAAATCGCTCCTTCAACAATAATCCCATGAACACCAACTATCAGACGCCAATGTGGGAATATGAAGAAACCAACCCTCACTTCCAGCCTCGACAACAGCCAGGATTTGAAGACCAGTATGATGACCCGGCAGTGGGACTGTCCAGGATACAACCAAGGCGACGGACAGACCAAACTCAGCCACCACCAACTCCAACAAGGTACCAGCCTTACTCAAGTCAAATCCCGCCACCGCCACCACAAAGAGGTCAAACTGTGTTACCGCAAACTGAAATCCTACCACTGCCACCACAAAGGCCTAGAACTCGATTTCAACAAGATGAACATGCACCACCAACACCACCAGTATATCCGCTGGATCCTGTTCAAATGCCCATTCAGGCACCAAGAATGCAGCCAACACCAGACATCATGCCACCCCGACAACCACCACGCCAATCACAGACCACGAGCCAGAATCTGATGTATCCAACGCCAAGCAGAACCAACCCCATCACTTGGTTCACTGCTGTCTTCTGTGTCATACTATGGATAGTAATCATCCTGGGTGGCCTGCTTGTCCTGGTAATATACCTCGTCTACCGGCCAAGGAGTCCACATTTCCAGATCATGAGTGCGACTCTCAATGCAGCATACCTTGAAATGGGTTATCTCCTCAACGCCGACATGATGTTGCTGGCTAACTTCACAAACCCAAGTAGCAAGGGAAAAGTTGACTTCAACTATGTCATCCTCCAACTCTACTATCAAGACCAACTCGTCGCCAACCAGTACGTGGAGCCATTCTCTGCAATGAGGGGAGAGACGAAACTGGCGAGCATCGAGATGGTGAGCAGTCAGGTACAGCTCCCTGGCAAAGTTAGCCAACAATTGATGGTGCAAATACAAAACAACACCATAGCGTTTCAAGTGGATGGCTTGATCCATGCAAGATCGAATTTCGACAGCATCTTAAGGTATTCATACTGGTTGTATATTCATTGCAACCTTGTGTTAAAGGGTCCTCCCAGCGGAGTCATGCTCACAAGCAAATGTAAAACAATGAGATGAAAATGAGAAATATCAAATATGCACTCTTGATCAAGAAGAGACAGCAATGACATGTTATTCATCCCAGATGTTCAAAATCATGGTACAACTCATGGTACAATATTATACAACATGAAAGTGCTATGATCTTTCAATCTGAGCAGAGCGGAAAAACCCAGATGCATGAGTACATCAACAAGATCGCCTTACAGCCTGTGATGATTTGCAGCAAAGAAAGCATGCCCTAGAGCTTCACCAGCAGTCATTCTCATAACAGGGTCATACTGAAGAAGACCTTGAAGAAGGTCAATAAGATCACCAGCCGAATGATCCACATGGTGCATCACAAAATTCTGCAAAAATATACGTTTAGATTATTTACGAGCAAGATCCAATGATTTCAAAGAAAATTAGTCAATAGTCCTGCAACCAAACCATGTACAAATACAAACCTGTAGACGAGGTAGCTTTTGAACAGCTCTTATGCTTTCCCTGGAAACTGCGCCATGAGGCCAATTCAACCTTCCATCTTTAACATACTTAGCTGCATGCCGACTGAACAAAAAAGACATCAAGACAAAGATAGAAACTAAAGATCAGCGGATACACACTTCGTCACCCACTACGGAAGTACAGCAGAAACAAGATTCGGTGCCATTTGGCATCAATCATAAAACAAATATGCTGTTTTTCTAATCCCCGTCTACCAAAGGGTACAAACTCAAGAAGAGAATATTGCTTCATGTTTTGAGTGAGACAAGGATTACATACTCCGCTCTTCTCATCATATGCTCAGGCAATGGGCCCAAAACTCTCTCCATCATAGCTAAGTGCTCCAAATTTTCATGCGTCTGAAACAATGCTTCTCCCTGCGATTAAACCATTCGATAAGAATGCGCTCATGGATATTGGCCAAACCATCTTGCAAACAGAAGAAACATTTTATACCGAACAAAGTTCTGCTAGAATGCAGCCAATGCTCCACAAATCACAAGGGTAGCTCCATCCAAGTCCTTCAAAACAGAATCACAAGAATACAAATGTAACATGTCCAGCTTAAGGATAAATTTCCAGAAGAAACTAAAAGAGATGGCAAGAAGTAACCCACCAAGAATGACCTCAGGTGCCCGATAATGCCTAGTTGAAACAATATAGTGGTGAAGTTGATGCCCATGTGCCGTGCTACCAAAGTCTATAACCTTTATAGCACAGGACTTGGGCAACCTTTTTGATTGAGCTCCATCTTTGGAAACACCCTGAAGTATGTAAAAAGAGATCAATAACTACTACGGAATGGTTAAAAGGCTGCAAATATAATTCAAAAGATAAGAGTAGATAGAATAATGTAGACAGACTTCAAAGTAAAGATGGAAGTTAAACTTCCTGATACACAAACCTTATAATCGGGAATTTTCACATATTCTGAAGAGACGAAGAGTATGTTTTCAGGCTTCAAGTCAGTGTGGACGAGGTGCAACTCATGCATAACTGCACAAGGAAACAAAGGACAAATTAGGTACCAGCTAATTCACTTCAAATATTAAAAGGAGGAATAGTTTCGGTGAAAAAAGAAAAAAGAAAATCCAGTGCACTCAGGCATTTTTGACAAACTTTGCATCTTCCAATGTAACCATTTCGATAAAACAAAAGAAATGAAGTCCACAATTACACACATGCTATACACTCCAAAAGTTGACGGCCGATCTCGCGAACAAGGTCAACTGGAAATGATCGATAATTGTTTTTGCGTAGAAAATCGTATAAGCTTGGTCCAAGCATCTCAAATACCTGTTGAACCAATCACATGCACCCACAAATCTCAAACCCCCAGGAGCATAAAGTAGGGGAAATCACATTATAATCAGGTATGTACTTACTATACAAATATGGTTACGATAGTCAAACCAGTTTCGTATTTGAACACAACTGCAAAGGAAAATTCAGTTTAACAACAGACCATGGTTTCCTCTTCAAATAACCAGGTTTAGGAGACAAGGGGAAAAAAATTAATTTAGATTACAGAGAAACACAGTCACACTTACCAGTTTTGGAATCTAGTGTGCCTCCTTAACTGTTCAAGTACATCAATTTCAATCACTGCCGCTTCTCGATACTTTTTTATGCTCCGGACGACCTTTATGGCAACTATCTCTCTCATTTCTCTGTCCCAACATTCCAGGACCTGACCGAAGGTTCCTGAAATACAAGGACAAAAGAATAAAGATTTACTTTTGAATTTAGATACCTTACAATAGGAAATGGAGTACAGGGATCGCAGCAACTAGCCTTCACCGATCTTTTTGAGGATCTTATCTGCAAGATACAGAATAATCAGTGACTCACATAACATACAAGCATTAACTTAGTGAATCCATCCTAAGAAGTGGGATGCACTTCAATTGGCACAAGGAATTCGGCTTTAAGTAAAAACAAGATTAAATGAAAGGGCAACCAATGAGTTAAGCCACAGAGACAACAAATTTTGAAAGGCAATCTTTCAAGAGGCTATTATATTAACCCAAAAAGTAACGCAGATCATGAAAAACGCCAAGTACCAATTGTGTGAATAAATTATAGCCATCATCTTGTGGCAGATGAGTCAGAATTGGTGAAGTGGTTATGCAAGACAGCATAAGAAAATTTTAGAACAGGTACGATACAAAAATATGTTTGATGATGTGATAAAATTACAGCGAGGGGTTAAGTTCTCTCCGAGCCCAAACATGTAATGCCCATCTTTGTCATCATCCCGCCATGGTGGAGAGCCTTTATGAACCAATCCCTTCATAAAATGACTAGAATGCTCCATGTTTACTCTCCATTGTCCAAAGCTCGTCACATTTCCAACCTCTTGGCCACTATAAAATCCTGACTGAGCCTACACACAGGCATTCATTCATTTCCACCATATGTAGATCATAGCATCAATCTAACTGAAAAAGTTCCTAATTATTTACTTCCTATAAAATACGGGAAATGATCAACACATCAATATAAACCATAGGTACATGAATTCAATAAGCATTTAAAAAAGATCATGTCTCTAGTCTTTAACTTGAAGCCAACTATGAATAACAATGCACCTGTTTACAACAAGTCGTTAAACATAACCGCCAATGATATAAGCAGCAAAAAAAAATAAAAAAAAATCAAGGATGAGCATTAGGATTGCATTCCAAATTTCATGACGGAAAAAATGGATCAGAACTCACAAAAAGCGAAGAGAATAAAAAAAACCCAATTGTTAAAAGGCTGATTAACTCATCCTATTTATTATCAAAGAGAGAAACATAACAAAAACATGAACCAAAACCAGAACTTCATTTCTCATTGACACATCTATATAAGATCCAGCTCAAGAAACTACAAAACAAGCCTTGTACAACAAACACTGACCAAAACACCTCGACGCAAGAGATCTAAATCATTCAACCGACACAACATGGCTACTCAATTCATGTATTCAGCTACATAACATTCAACCATTTCAAGTTTATCAAGCTCATTTCAGCTGCCAATCCCAACCTTTGAACCTCAGATCCAGCATCAACTCAATTTCTCTCTATTTAACTCCTTAAATCATTCCCCTTCTCCCCCAAGTAATCAATTTCGATCAAAAATCAAATCCAACATCGACCCACTAAGAAAAATTCCCTCTTTCATAATCAAAATCACAACTCCAATCCCAGATCCAGCCCCAAAACCCGTTCATCCAACACCCAATACAATCCCACCCCACGAATCACCAACAAACACACAATAACTGATCCAATTGAATCGAATCAAGATTTTGAAAAGTACATTAACCTTGGACGACGACTGAGGCGTGTCCCAATTGACCCTAGGTCTCTTCCTAGGACGCCGATCGATCTGCTCGTGTGGGAATTCACGTCCGTACTCCATCGATGCGATCGAAATCGAGCATCAAAGATTTCGAATTTCGAATTTCGAATTGAGGCGATTAGGGGAAGAATGGTGGAAACCCTAATTTTCAATTTTGGTGAAGAAGAGGGTTGAAGTCGCCGAGGTCGCGGCGGGGAAAGAAATCAATTGGGGGCGCTGGTTCATGGATTGACTTGGTCATATCATAATATTTCGCGGTTGAAATATAGATACAATATTTTGTTTATACATATAAATAGATTTTTGTTGAAATTTTTGATCGGTTTGATTGATTCATTTGATGTAATGATTAAATGTTATTTTTATTAAAAAGAAATTGATATTTTAAAGATAAAATCTCATTTTGTCAAAATTATATATTTATAAACACTATTTTATTAAAAATATCCTATTCATGAGTTATCTTGACAAAATCGAAATTTATCTTGATAATAACAATCCTCTTTATAAAAAAGAAAATAGTACATGATTTTTGAATTTTTGATCTTTTATATATAATTTTTTTAATTTTGAAAATAGACATATATCTTTTTCGAGTGAGGTTTTCTGTAAAAAAAATATATATACTTTCACAGAAATCATATATCAAAAATTAAGATTTTTTTCCAAAATTTAAAAGATTAATTGGTTAATTTTATAATTCAGAAGAATAAAATACAAACGGATAATAATTGAAGAAGTTAAATATTTATTTTTCTTTATAAAATTATCATAAAATGTTAATCATAGTTTAATTTGATAATCTTATAATAGTAACATAGTTTTGTCACATTGTTAAAAAAAAATGCTTCTCAAATATATCATGGATGGTAAAAAATGTCAAAATGTTTATGTATATCGGGATAAAAGAAATATTATATTTATTGTGTCAATAAAAACCTTGTACTTTTTTTTTTCTTTTTTTTTTTTCTTTTTTTTGAAATGGATGAAAGCCTTGTACCAGTAGTCATTGTTGGGAGATACAAGGTGACCAGATTAAGATGTGAAAAAAAAAATTAGAAAGTTAATGCATGTTTTTCTAATTTTATATTTTCATAGTTTTATCAACATCTAGCTGATTGGGGAAAATAACCACTTAATTTGATAAAATCCCTACTGACGATAGTGTTACAATAGTTTTTCTTTTTATTGACAGTGAATTTCAACGAGTTTTCCTTAACCTTACTTGACTTTGTGAATTACTATCATCATCATAGATGATGCACGTTAGGGACTCGTGTATAGCAAAAATGATCATTTACTACAAAAAAAATAAATAAATCTGGAAACATCAATTTCCGAAAATCGCATGATACTTCATCCATTTTCCAAGAGCTTGAGCATTGCATAAAACACATTTCTCAATTGTAGAATCAAATATACTGAAAAGAATACCAAGAAACTATAATCCCACTATCCAACTTATACACAGCAGAGGCACAAAGGATATAGCCCCAAAACAAAATGTGTCAAACCACGAAAAATAAGAACATGTACATCATATGAGGGGTTCTGAGAGCTCCATTTCATTCGAGTTCCGTAACTGTGGTGCGTCTGTTCGCCGTGCACCAACAAAGTCGAGCCCGAGCCATTCCCATGGCCAGCACACATACCTCGCAGAGTGTTTGCTCCGCCTGCTGTCTTCCTTGGTGTCGTCCTCTTGAAGCTGATGGGTCAGCTCTTCGACCCTATCTCTCAGCCTGGTAGACCTGATATCTGCCAATCTTAAGGACTTCTCGGCCGCGTCTCTTGCAGCCATGGCTGCTGCGGCTGTCTCTTCTTTGAATTTGAGCTTCTTTTCTGACTCGACTATGGCTTGCCTTGCCTCCTCCAGCTCCTGCTTGAGTGCCGATAACTGCAAGATAACTCCTCACTTAGCACAAACCCTCATCCTCGAAAGAATGTCTTACGAATTGTATTTTGGTGCCAAAGTCTCCAAGACACTATCAAGTATCAACAATATGCTTGAGCAAGGTCCAAACTCTTTCTCTTCATGAGAATAGTATGAATGTATAGAAATAAAGCGTAAAAAAGGGAATCGACAGAAATGTCAAAAGAGAGTCTTGGTCCGAGCATACCTGAGACAAATATTCTTGTTCAACAGCTCTACCAGCAGCAGCTTCTTGCTCTGCAGCTACCTTCCACCTATTTATTTCTTCTTCAGCAGCAGTGACATCCATCATAAGCCCATCCACCTAAAATATGAACACAACGTTCATATGATGCAGTTTTGGTGCAAAATATAAAAGAGTCAAGAATCGCTTGTGTTCATGATTACATTTTCATTTGCTGATCGCTCCCTCTCTTCAAGTTCTTCAATGCGCTGCTTCTTCACACCGAGCTCCTTGGCTTGGATCTCCAATTGTTCTTTAAGGAAACTTGACTCCACCCTTTACCCATTTTAGCAACATGGAATAAGGAATGGTCAATAAAACAGACTCACTTTAACAAAACTCGATAAAAAGAAAGCACACATAATTTACCACTTAACCCTAGCGAAAACAGAATCTAATCTAACTGCTCATAAATCCTAATTAACACAAGACAGGGACAGACATTGTGAAGTTGCATTCACCATCACAAAAACAGATTGGAAATTCAAGACAAAATGAATACTTGTGAAATCGTTATTTTCATATCATCTTTAGAGTCTAGTACATTACAAAAGAAATACAGTACAGAGAACTACATCAGTAAAGCTTTTAGTAAGATTGGGCGACAACAACCTTCTTTCATTGCCTAGATACACGGATACCAGAAGAAATTGGTGGTTCAAAAATATTAATGTGGATAAAGGGTAAAAGTTGCAGATTGACATGGCAGAAGCGCCACAAGGCAATATATATTTTAAGTATAGAAGAAGTCCCAGCTTCATACCTTTCTAATCGATATGAATGGTTCATTTTAAGAGTTAGGACTGAGAAAATAATATAAATCAAACCCGATAATTAGAACAAACTTTGCATACTTCCAGGATTTCATTTGGATACCTTAGTTTCTCCACAGCATGCTGCAGCTCAAAAATTTCAAGCTGTGATTCCTTGATGATGTTCTCCAATGCACCAGCCTGCATTTAGGATACAGTTAGATTCATCCGAGAGACTGTGAATTCCGTGATAAAGAGATCCTACAGTCAATAGAGCATTACCAAGGTGTATATTTCATCCTCCTCCTTGTCATTTGAATTCTCTTTGTTGGATGAACTCACAAGCTTACCATCCTTAATATGATTGCTCAATTGGACATCAATTCCCGCAT
>JAOVYX010021251.1:0-15980 GCA_035668315.1 Drosera spatulata | reverse complement strand
AACCCTTGGTGCTGGAGCTTCTATCCTGGCTATGTTGCTGCCTTTTCCTCACCTGGCTACACTTGAGGTATACTAATTCAACTTTCCACAACGTTACACAATTCATGTTTTCCTTTAGTCTTTTCGATTTGGCAGCATATAGGTCTCTTTTTACAATAGATTAATCGAAAACATGAGTTTTATATGCTAGTTGATATCCAAGGGGAATTGCTGAATGGTTTCTTTGCACTTGACAGGTGAAAAACAAGTGCAAAGAGTACAATAAAAATGCCCAAGAGCGAATGAACCTCTTCATGAAGGCGATGGTAGCAGTAGATAGTGCGGTGGCAATAGAACTGGAGGCCGAAGCCAAGATACTGAAAGAGAAGGCAAGAAAGTTGACGAAAATCATACAAAGATGCCAAGAAGGTATGATGTGGGAAGTTCCATACTTGAAGCTGACGAAACCGGCAGATACTCTAAAGCAAATAGAAGTTACTTTACAAGGCATGGAGATGGCTGTAGCCGCCTCAAGATTGCAATCTCCAGGAGAACCAGTGGATGAACGGTTGAAGGACACAATGCAGTCCATGGCACAGGAGCTAACCCAGAAGTTCTCGCAGATAAAAACATCCTTTCCCTTCTCAACTCCAACAGCGCCTGTTCAAAACCCAAAAAGCGCTCCAGTTAATCATCTGCCCTCTCTCGACATATATGGCACCAAACAACAACTCTCTATGTCTTTCTTCCTCTTCTGCACCAAGTACCTTACACAAGGATCATTGGGTGACTCCACAAATAGTAATAGGAGGTACATATGGGAAGCGATGTTGAATGGCTGGCTTCCATGTCGTCAAGACATCATCCTCGCTACCAAGTGGGCTCTCTCACTTGGCCTTGCTGTTCTCCTCGGCCTGACTTACGACAAAGAACAAGGGTACTGGTCAGGTTTGGCAATATCAATCAGCTTCACCACAAAGAGACAGGCGACCTTCTCAGGCGCAAATGCTCGTGCACAAGGCACCGCCTTGGGATCCATTTACGGTGTCCTCGGACACTTTATCTGCCACAGGTTCGCAATATTGAGGCTGTTGTTTCTTCTTCCCTGGATTGTCTTCACAACGTTCCTGAGGCATAGCAAGAGCTATGGAGAGGCAGGTGGCATTTCCGCCATCATAGCAGCATTCCTTATCTTGGGAAGAGAGGGATATGGAACCCCATCTGAGTTTGGCATCGCTAGAATGACCGAGGCTTGTATTGGACTGTGCTGTTACATCTTTGTCGAGGTAGCGCTCCAACCGAACAGGGCGGCCACCCTTTCCAAGGCTCAGTTATCACAGTGCTTTGGCGCGATAAAGGACTTCACTGAACAATTTCTGGTTATTGGAACCAGCCAGTCGAGCCAGCTCAGGCCTTTGATAGAGGATGAAAAGAGGAAGATCCAAAACAAGGTCGTCGCTTTGAAGGAGTTCATACGGGAAGCCAAGACCGAGCCTAACTTCTGGTTCACTCCGTTCCAAAATGATAGCTATGCGTTGCTAGAGAGCTCTATTTCAAAAATGGTGGATCTCTTGTCTTTCACAACATCCGCGACAGAATTGTTCTCCCATGAACTGAAGAAGTTTGACTGTTCCTGCAAGGATAAACGACGACAAATCAGCACAGATGTCGAGCTCTTCAATACCAAGCTCTGCTCCTCGCTGAAGTATCTTGAAGAGGGGACATCAGGTAAGCTGTCCCCATCAACTCAGCCATTTTCAGCAGAAGTCGAAAAGGAGCTAGAAGCAGAGAATAGTGGTGAAGATCTCGAGGTGGGAATTAGTGGAAACAAGTTCAGGACATCAAGCATAAATGAGGAAGAGCTTGAAAACATTATCAATAGTTTCTTGCAGCATTCGTGGGATGTCACAGAGAACAATCAAGTCGCAAAGGATGCAGAACAAAGGAATAAGTTGCTTCTCTGCCTCGGCTGCATAGGATTCTGCATGAGATGTCTAGTGATCGAAGCAAGAGAGGCCGAGAAAGTAGCGAAGGAATTGAGCCGAAAGGAAAAATCATAGACTGCGATATATATGTGTAGGCATGTTTAAGGTCATCTAATTCTAACTATTAAGCCCATGGCTTATGCAGTAATGTAGATCAACTCCTGTTTCACCTAAGAACACTCCTCAGCACAAATATAATTTCTTAAAGAAGTACTGGAAGATATATCATGCTATGGCAAAGAACACCTACAGATCACGTCCTCCAGAAGTACTGTGGATTTTACTTGCATATTACCTGTTCTAAAGCCATGACAATGAAAAAGTACTACCAACAAGATCAAAGCTACGGTATCAGGACTATGAAATGATATGGTATCTTATCTGCTTAACACCACGCTGATCAGCACCACTGCCACTAAGCGAAAAGTTTACGGTTCACACAATCATGCCACCTTAACAAATAAACATTAACCATAACCAGTGCATAATCCACAATTCAAGCCAAAAGTTATTTGTGTGAACGGAAATATTATTTCGTTTATATTACCAAAAGAAAAAAAAAATTACTTCAAGAATGACTCAGTGGCCTACTCGACAAGCTAACCTAGCAAATGGAGACGAACACTTTTCTTTGAACAAGTTGCAAAATGAGAAGTCTCTTACGCACTTAATATCTTCATAGGTGCCTGAAAGAATAGCTGGTTTGTTTTTCTTCAGCATGCTGGAAGATAAATAACACAAGCTAACATGTAAAACCTGAAATAAAATTTTTACCTTTTTTTCTGATGGCTCTGGCTTCACTGTCCTAACTTTGTTCATTGTCGAGGAATTAATGCATGTACTTGACCTGCGAGAAATCACAAAGAGAAAGTTAAGGAGAAATCCTTATGTTTATACGCGAAAAGTGAATCGGATCATAGCGGCTAAGCCTAGGGAACTTTAAGAGTTCAATGCAAAGCTAAAAAAAACACAAGGTAGTACACTTGCACTGAACCTTCGGACATCGTCAGAATTCGAAAGTTAACATTCGTTGAAGTTTTTTGATTGATAAAAATAAAGCTCTTGTTCTAGCTACGAGGGATCCAGAATGAAATAATTTGTCTTGATAGCTTGACAAAGCTACCAGTCAAAAGATAAGACTATTTTCTTAAAAAAAAAAGAGATTATTTCACCCTATAAAATATGAAAAAAGGGGAAAGAATAATTTCGGAAAGATATTCCTCACATCTTTTACTGTATCGTTTCCCAGAGATCTATATAATCGGTTTCTGCCATAAGAAGAAGGAAGAATCAAGCTATCAAGCCAAAACCGAAGAAACAGAATAAGCAGGAGCTGAAATATGGCTGCAGATTGGGATTCTTTGCCTCTAGACATCCTCATCAAACATTTTCATGAGGTTATCGGCTTTCCATGTATCTCCATTAAGTTGGGTCTAAAAGTTTTGGTTCAACCTGATCTCGACGGCTGATTTTATACGCAATCATTATCGTCATCAACGCAAGAACCCTCAGCTCTCTGTCCTAGTGACTTACAAACGCTTCGCTGATTGCCACACTTTCTTAGGCAAACGTGCCCGCATTCAGGATCTCCACACTTGCATCATGTCCTTTGACATAGACGAGAATGGCGCAACCACTTTGCACCATGACATAACGCTAGACTTTACTTGTATCCTATTGGTCCGTACTCATGACGCTTACGACATTGAGATTCTGGCAATTTGTAATGGCCTAATACTTTTATGAGACATTTCTTCAATGAAAGTGTTTGTGTGCAATCCGATTTCGATGCGATGCACTGGTCTTCCTCCTCTTCCCACGGGATGCAAACTGGTATTCGGCATGTTTAGTTGGGCGCTGGAATATCAGGAATCTTCAAACGAATACAAGGTCGCGGTCTTACCAGGATACCAGGAAGATGGAGGACAGTATTACTCAAGTTGTAGGTGTAATAACAATTGGATCCGCAGCCTCGCCCACATGGAGGGTTATTCCTCTTCAAAATCTTTATGTCTCCTTGTTTAGTAGAGGGGAAGTTGCAGGTGGTAAACTGAATTGGATTGCAACATCTCTGACTAAAATAAAAGAAGAATCACAGTACATGCGTCAGCATTACCATTATGTTCTTGTATCGATGGATTTGGCCAAGGATGTACTCATGGAGAATTCAGATTTGAGTTTGGGCACGTCATCGACAAGGCGTCTGATAAAAGGCTCCTTGTTTGTAAATGGTGGCTGCTTATCCTGTTGTCATGAAACACAGTTGTCTTCTACATTGGAGATATGGTCTATAAGAGATTGGGACGCAATGAATCAGTGGGAGAAGGTACATGTTATTGCTTTGGACTAGGTCCTTCCAACAGGCGTACAACAAATTTGGGGATATACGATATATTCTGCTCCAAATGGCGATAAGCTGTTCATAGATATATACATACAGCGCACATTCGTCCTGCTGTATCTATATGACAAGTTTAGTCCAGGTGCCTCGAATCTAGTTATTCCAGCCTAACATTAAGAAATAAAATGCTTTGAGTTCTTCGTGTTTAGTACTATAAAAACATGAGGTTCAGGCGAATGCTATTTTTTGGATTTGAAGCGTGGACTGATATTTGGGTGATGTAGAGCACATGTGACGGTTAGTCCAATACGTGTGGGTCTGACTCTGATATCATGTAGAAACATGATGTTCACTTATAAAACTAATTCGCAACAGGAGAAGAGGCCCATCATATTTATATTGTTATAGGTTTTACCCAAACTTCGATATGAATTTAGTATCTCTAACAAGTATTATTTATTGTGATTGTTGACAAAGATCATATTTATAGAAGTTGTGGTGATGGTTGCTAGACCATATACATGATATCAGTGTATCTTAATTTGCCGAAGTGATAGAAATTTGAATGGAGCAAGACAAGCCATGAGGAGAAGGGATCCATGCGACAGCACTATATAATTGGGAATATGAGGCAACAGTGAGTGACTGCAACCCGTTTTGTGTATCTTGCTATCGTTGAATTGTACCAAACATCCAAGTCATGAATCATACTCAGTATGATATAGTCAACTAACCGCAACAGTTGCGGTGCCTCTATATATCAAGGATATGTTTGGTATCAATTCTTATCATAAAACAAAACTTGTTTATTATTGATTTCGTCGGAATCAAAAAAATAAAAATAAATTTTTGATTTTTTTTCATCCATATGAATACAGTATTCAATAATATCTTTTTAAAAAAATCTATCATTCTGTAAAATAATTTGAATTTTTATTACTAATTTTTATCTCCATCAAAAGTACTGTTTTATTATAAAAAAATTAAAATAATGTTTTAATTTTCACCAAAAGAAAAATAAATAAAAGGTGATGTCCGTTTATCACAAGAAACGATGTCCCGCATTTCCATGCAGTATGTGGCCTCACCCAGTACAGAACTACTCCTTCCAGTGAACCAAGTCAGGCTTGGTATGATGGTTAGGGACTGGGTCTGTGGAGTTTGCTCCCTCTTAGTTCCGAAAACCATTGGCATCATCAACCTGCTTGACTATTTTCGTATATCTCTTTTTTCCCCCAAAAAATAAACCCTCTGATGAACGTAAAAAAATTGAAAATTGTATAAAAACTGCAACGAAGTAATTCTATAATCATCAAACAAAAGCACGCAGGAAAACCGAAATTATAGAGCAACCAACCTTTTGATGACGGCGATGTTGGCCGCATCTGCGATCATCACCGTCGGCGGCGAAGGAATCGATCGCTGCGACTCCTCCGTCTAGAATCCCTTTCTTTTGGATGATTATATGAGGAGGAAGTGATTAGGGTTTCGATTCAATTCGAGGAGTTATGGGTAATGATCAGCAGAGGAATGCGCGATTTATTGTTTGGCAGGTGACTATTTTCGATGTTTGATCGAAATGCGATGATGAGATTGTGATGTGGTTAAGGTCTCCTTGGGTTTGGTTTGATGAATTGGTTTTGGTCATTTGAACTAGGGCCGTCATTGATGATGCAAAAGACAACTCCGTAAGGGTTGAAAAATTCACATTATAAATTAAAAATTTTATATTGTAATTTGTTGTTAGATATATACAATTAAATTTTAATTATAAAATATATTAAAATTTATAGTATAAATTTTTCAATTCATTAAAAATTTACTCAGATATAATATTTATAACAATCTCTTCCATGCATTTTACCGCATATAAGTATTTTCCTTTGAATTAATCATGCGTATCTCTCTGGATTGTTTCTGTGGCTTTTGATTTCTTCTTTTTAAGATATGGAATCAATGATCGTTTTTGAGAAGTCTTTTATGAACATGACATACAATCATCAGTTTCATGACTTCTTTCGCTGCATTTTACTTGTGGAGTTTCTCAACGATAGGCGTGCTCGCGGAACTGGCATAATCTGTGATCTTTCGTTTTGGTTATGTGCTACTGAGTGCTTCGTGAAACGTTTATTCAAAAAAAGATCCAAAATTTTCAATGTGGTAAAGCTTTAGCAGAGTTCACATAACGTAGAACTCTCCTAATGCTTGGTTTAACAGAATCCTGTAGTCGTGAGTTTGTCAGCAACCTGGAAAAAATAAGGTGGCTTAATAGTAGCACGGTAGCACCGATGAAGTAGCTGTTAGTTTATGATTATTGTTCTGTGGTCTTCCTTCGCGATTTAGATCTCAGATAGGTTAAGGACAAGACATTGTTACCTACGACATGAACCTCCATGTGGCCAAAGTCGTGGCAGAGTTACCCTCAGGGAGAGCTTAGCACCTCCGGATATCATCAGAACAGAATTCATAAGTTAACCTTTGTTTTAAGATAAATAAAGCTCATGTGAAATAATTGGTGTTGCTAACTTGACAAGGTACGAATGATTTCCTTGATAAACCTTCACCTTTGATTTCTCCTGAACTATCTATTTTTATTAGATTAAAATACATCAAATTGATAAATATCAGTGGGAGAGCCTCATTCACAGAAGATAATAAAACTTTTTCCAATATTTTGTTGATAAAAAGATATTATTAACTAAAGAAAGTATAACTTATGGATATACAGATATTCGTTACATCTTGTATCTTGCATATCCATAAAAACCTGTATATAATCGATCTCTGCCATGAAAGAAGGTAGAATGAAGCTATCAAGCCAAAGAACAAGAATAGATAGGAGCTCAAATATGGCTGCAGATTGGGATTCTTTGCCCCTTGATATCCTCTCAAACATTTTCATGCGATTATCAGCCTTGCAGGTATCTCCATTAAGATACGTCTCAAAGTCTTGGTTCAACCTGATCTCGACGGACGATTTTATACGCAACCATTATCACCATCAGCGCGAGAATTACCCTCAGCTCTCTGTCCAACTAACCTACACTCGCTTCTCTGAAGGCAACAGTTCCTCATTAGGTCATGGTGATCAACTCACATCCATGTCTTTTGACATTGACGACGACGCGATGACATAACACTAGACTTTACCTGTATCCCATGGGTTGGTCCTCCTAATCAAACACAGATTTTGGCAACTTCTAATGGCCTAACACTTTTCCAAAAGATTTCTTCAAGTGTAGTGTTTGTGTGCAATCCGATATTGATGCAATGCAACATTCCTCCTCCTCTTCCCACGGGACACAAACCGGCATTCGACAGGCTTAGTTGGACGTTGGAGTATCAGGAAGCTTCAAAAGAGTGCAAGGTTGCGGTCTTAGTAGGATACCGTTAAGATGGAGGAGAGTATAGGCAAGGCGTGGCTACAATAACAATGGGATCCACAGCCTCCTTGCCCACATGGAGGGTTATTCCTCTTCAAAATTGTTATAGGTCCTTGCTTGGCGTTGGCGTGGTTGCGTGTCTGAAAGTGAATTGGATTGCAATGCAGCCAGCTGAAGTAAAAAAAGAATCACTGCACTTGCGTGACTTCTGTTTTCTTGTATCGATGGATTTGACCGAGGATGTAATCATAGAGATTTCAGATTAGAATTTTAGCACGCCAACAACTAGGCATCCAGAACTTGGCTCCTTGTTCGAAAATGACGGCTGTTTATCGTGTTGTTGTGAAACACAGTATCCAGTATTGGAAATATGGACATTGAGAGATTGGAACACGATGAACCAATGGGAGAGGGAGCATGTCATTGTGTTCAGCTCTGTCCCTCCAGTACACGAACCATAAACTGCGGAATATAAGATCTGGGATGCTTCCAATGGCAATAAGCTGTTCATAACTGTTTTCATGGAGCTGGATGGGGAAATCGATATGGAGTCGAGAAGGGACTTATTTTCATTCGACTTGTGCTCTCGAGAACTGAAGCTAATACTTTCTACGGATGAAGACGGTCCTTCGTGGAAGTTCGATTTGATTACTAAGTGTAATCCGTATGGTTTGTCTGGCTGTATTTATGGGCCGAGCTTATTTCCAGTGCCTCGATTAGCATTTAGAATTAACTTGCTTTGAGTTCTTCATATGTATACACTTTCTTATTGTTTACGTTGACAAACATCATATAGTTTATGCAGACGGTAGCTTAAAATACATGCATGATATCAATGTTATCTTATTGTGATTGTTGAAAAACATCACATACTACTAGTTTATTAGGATGGCATTTAACACACCAGGAGGAGAGAGGATGTACTCTACAACAATAATTATAACATCTCAAAAATTTCGTGATAAATTATTATCTCAATAGATAATAAAAATAATATATTATTGAATATTGTAATTTATATGACGGGATTATAAAATTCATTTGTCGAAATAAAAATAAAAATAAATTAAATACGGTGAAATTAAACCTCGTCATGAAAAAAAAAAATCCCCCAAAATCTCATTCCCCGACATTCCCCTAACTCTTCTACCTCATCTCCACTTGTCTTCCCACCCATTCTCACTTATTCCTCCACTTCACCCACCACACTTCTTTTCATCACTCTCATCATAATTTTCCTCATCATGTCCTCTCCATCTCCTCTCATCTTCTCCCGGCTTCTTCTCATCATCCCTAGGAATCAAGGAGACAAGCAAGTTGAAGAAGAGACGACATCTACGGAGAGAAGCAAGACTACAAGGACTTATTTTATCATTCAACACCACACTAGACATCCATTACCATTGTGGGGATGAGGTTCTTGGTTAACCATATAACGATTAGAAATTTTGTGAAAAATCATAGGCTTAGAGATAAAATCGGATTTTAATATATGATAAAACTTCATATGTCTTATTTTTAAGAAAGCTAATAGATCATGATTTGGAATTATGAATCACAAGATATAAATAACAATAAATTCCTCCAGGATATAAATTTTACAAAATAATTCTCATTTGATACAAGCCGGGGAAATATTTTTCATTTCATACATTCCCCTTCAATGTACAGTCCCTTTCTCCCCCAACGCCTCCGCCATCCTCATTGCGACCTCAACCACCCTCTCCTCCCCCTCCCACGCCTTGTCTACCACCTCGAACCCAACCGCCTTCTCCACCCTCATTTTCCTCGCCCTCAACAGCATCTCCCTCAACATAATAAATCTGAGTGACCAAAACAAATGAGCCAAGTGAACCATATCCGTTTGATTTAGCAACACACCTTCTCATGCGATGTAGCCATCGTTTTCTACTGGGACAAGTATGGGCTTGTGTTTCTTGTGCCTTTGTATTCATCCCCATCAGTATCTGTAACGCCCTCGGATTTTCATACCGGATGACACGTGAGCATTATATCGTCACGAATCCAGTCTGTGACAAGGCAAAACAAATCGAATGGGTTTAGGGGTATAGATATCAAGAAAACTGTAAAAAAGTAGCCATATTCATAGCTTACAACTTCTAATACCTGTTTTAATCACAGCATTAGAACAAAAGTATTGCAAATCGATTATTACATTAAACAATATAGACATCTGATCTGCCATAATATCCGAAGTACGTGGTTTCATCTATATGCATGCAAACTCACACTAAGAGCCTTCAGGAGCTGTTGGGGGCATAACTGCAATTGAAAAACATAACCGTGAGTTAATGAAGCTCAGCAACCTCAGGTGTATGAATCCCAATTACAAGGAACTTCACTAACGGTTATGACGACCGTCGAAAGTCCCCAAAACATATGTGTGTGTGTGTGTGTGTGTGTGAGAGAGAGAGAGAGAGAGAGAGAGAGAGAGAGAGAGAGAGAGAGAGAGAGTGTGTGAGTGAGAATATGGGCACCATATCAACCAGCATCGTTTTGCATTGCTTTATATGACTTCATACCGCTTTTAAGAGTCATTCTTTTCTTTTGCATAGATTTAGGGTTCATGACTCGACTCAAAAGCAGCGACAACTCCAAAGATATGACCGACTCGGAGTTCAGAGATAAAATGTCAATCGTCAAGTGGGTTATCCAATAGATTTTGTATATTCGCATCTGCCTATTCTGTGCGTCGCCTTGCACCTCTTGTGCGCATTCAATGTGGTATCATTTGTTAGTATTGTGATAATTTGGGCATCCCTGCAGAGAGCAACCCGTGGCCCCGTCACAACGGCGTAGAAGCCGCTACATGCATGCAAAGAGGATGGGGGATGCCCATCGTTCTCTAGCTAGTTCTCACACATGACGTTGACTCAAAGAATTACACTGGAGTGCAATGACTCAAACAAAATCACCAAGGCTATTCAAGGAATGCAACAGATGATCGCAATGGATCAAAGAAGTGACACCATGTTCGACCTTCTTAATAATTCCAAGGAAAACGATCAACGATCCAACGGATCCACAAGGAATGTCAATGCCGTCTTTATCAGTTCAAGGAGGCGATATGTCTTATTTGTTTGTTTTTTATCAGTTCACATGGATAGTGTAACTATACTCTACATCCCCCGTTTCCTTTTTATTAATCGTTTAACGATCATTTTTATTTATTTTTCGTGAGGGTATATATACATTATAAGGGTACATTCTAGTTCATTTCAACCCCAAATACCCTAACACATGTCAAACGTGATCATATATGCACGTCTGATGTTATATTTCCATGCTTATAGGTTATACATCTCAAATACGCATTTAGGTTTAAGATTCCATGCATGAAATTGTCGTTTTCTTGGCCAGAAGGCCGTCGCGGTCGTGACCCCCGTCGTGGGCAAAATTCCATTTTTTTCTCCCGTCACGGGTGCGACCCAGGATGGTTGCGACCGCGACTGTTCTACTGTCCAGAACGTTCAGAAAACCTCCGTCCAACGCCACGGATCCCTCTATTCGCATCACAACGCATCCAAACCATTTCATACATATCAAACATAGCATAAACACATCCCACACATGCACGGATGTGCTTGAATCGTGTGAACGAATAAAAAAGGAGTCTCGGATGAGTGAGGTTACCTCGAACGCATTTGATTTCTTTAAGCACGCGATCACACAGACGTACTTTTAGTGCTTTGATGTTTCTGAGAAGAATATAAGAACAGAAGACACAAGTCCTCAAAGTTTCTGGATTCTGCAACACAGAAAGAACACAAAGGAATGTAGCACGTCGATACGCTCGTGCGCAAACCAAAAGAAAAAGAGAGGAAATCGCAGCACATCGATAAGCTCGTGTGCAAAAAGGAGAGGGAGAATCAAAGTGTGCGAGTTGTGTTTCTGGAGATGCATATTTATAGAGGTGATTGGGAAAAGGCAGGATACTGCATGTGAGCCCAGGATTCTGCCTGGCCGAATGCCCAGTGAGCCCAAAAACGTATTCGCATCACAACGCATCCAAACCATTTCATACATATCAAACATAGCATAAACACATCCCACACATGCACGGATGTGCTTGAATCGTGTGAACGAATAAAAAAGGAGTCTCGGATGAGTGAGGTTACCTCGAACGCATTTGATTTCTTTAAGCACGCGATCACACAGACGTACTTTTAGTGCTTTGATGTTTCTGAGAAGAATATAAGAACAGAAGACACAAGTCCTCAAAGTTTCTGGATTCTGCAACACAGAAAGAACACAAAGGAATGTAGCACGTCGATACGCTCGTGCGCAAACCAAAAGAAAAAGAGAGGAAATCGCAGCACATCGATAAGCTCGTGTGCAAAAAGGAGAGGGAGAATCAAAGTGTGCGAGTTGTGTTTCTGGAGATGCATATTTATAGAGGTGATTGGGAAAAGGCAGGATACTGCATGTGAGCCCAGGATTCTGCCTGGCCGAATGCCCAGTGAGCCCAAAAACGTAGCCGCGCAAGAAGCCTTTTAACTGGAGGTCCCATTTGCGTAGCCCAGCCCAAGAAGCCTTTGGCCCTACAAGCCCAACGAGCCCATCGGCCTAGTCCGATTCGACATGCGCACGTGTATTAACCAAAAACAAATCTAAGTCCTCTCCCACACACAAAATTGGGTACCCCAAGCGACTCAACCCTTATCTTCACATTTCTTCTTATAAACTACTCTTTTATCAACACAAACTTTCATGTGATTTTAGTATCAATTTCTCATTCACCCTTTATGAGTTTTGAGAAAATAATTATACCACGTTCATCTCCAATAAACGTAAATTACATTAAACTCAAAGTCACTTCATCGTTGACCCATATTAAATTACTGTCAAGTTTGCTCAAAACACACATTAAGTCCAACGGTTAAGGATGGAGGCTATGATCATAAGGTGAATGAAACAACCAATGTGGTCACTTACTCTCAGCAATACTGCATGGATGACGGAAATTGGACAGAGGACTCGGGGCATCATATGAAAGGGTGTTGTGGCAATGTCTATGCAAAGGTCGAAGAACTATCAGAAGTAGTGTTGACCGGAAGAATAATGGGTCAAACACGATAGAATTTGGGAGAAAAATCGGATACCACCATGAAAACGTCTCATGAATCCAAATGACGGCACTCTTTTGGAGGTGGGCATTCTTTTTCAGGCGCCAATCTTGTTCTGTAAATTCTGGTTCCTAGGGTTATTGGGACTTAAAGATCTTGGTACTGAAGTTTCTAAGAAAGCGGCAGCTTCCCATACCAGTAATTGCTGGGCTGGTTTGGGCGATGCCAAGGACGATGAACAAGGATTACAACCGGATTAATTCAACAAGAAGCCTACTCATAACCCGCATTGCATGTGTGGTAGTTTTCTTTGAGGTTAGTGTTTCTCAACTTAGTTTATGTACGTCTTCATTTCTAATCAACTATATTTGGCTGTAGTTTGTTTGTGCACTATTTTCCATGCGAAAGGCATACTTGCCAAAGGTGAGAACTCTGAGCTCCTTTACTTTCCAGAAATTGTTTGATTCATTTTGCTGGTTCCTGAACATGTGAGGACTCCTCATTTTGTTTGTGCATTTGCATTATGTTTAACGCATTGCTATGGATTTTTACTTCAATAGTAGTTGTAAGTCGTTCACTTAGACCTCAATGTAGCGAATATGTTTATTAGCATAAACGCATATTTACCAACCCTGACTCACTCTTATTTGACTTGGCTTTAGTTGCTCGGTTTTATCTCCCTGAACTAAAACTATAGAAACTGGATGCTGCTTTCGAACTCTGTGATTTCTCTCTAGTTTTTTTAAGGCGGCCCTTCAAGTCAGGGACCTTAGATGTTTAGATTTTACTCGTCTCTTGCTCGAAAATAAGCTGATGTAAGAAATGGAGACTTTATATTGCAGATGAGATGTCCAGATGCCGCTGAACTCCACAAATGACAACAAATGTTCATGATACTAACCTTGAAAAGTATCATTTGAGGTTCATTTTCGACACTTTTTGGTGGCAAATGAGAACCATAAGAAGTATCGTCGTAACGCCAACTGGTCCAACTCATGATCACACCCTCTGGAAACTCCCGGGCTACGAATAATCAATCGTGGTTGGGATCAATGCTGGACCAAATTTGACTGTACTTGGCAATCAAATTCTCTTTTTGCATGTCGATTCCGTTCTCCATCACAATGATGTATACAAGGCTTCAAATCTTTATGTCGCATTTATATCTTGATAGATACAATGAGTTCTAAAAACTGATTCCGACTGAAAAATACTCTGTTATGCTGCCATCGTATTTCTTTTTCGCACAAGAAAGTGACTATCAATGTTATCTTCGTCCGCCTTGTAATCTTTGCTCTCTTTTCCATTGACTCTCTTCTCATAGTTGTGAGTTGTGATCAACGACTATCATATATATCCTATTGAAATGGCACTCTGCAATCTCCTGGAACTCGCCCTGCCTATGTTATTGCTCTATCCTGCTTAGTCTCCTCTCATCCGAAACTTAGGACCATAAAACGATGTTCTTAGACTTTTATGAGGTCACAACTCATTCATTCCTAGTCACTATATACTCTAGTAAAAGTGGACGAAAACAATGTGCATGATACTAACCTTAAAAAAGTAGCATTTCAGGTTCTTTTTCAATACTTTATGGTGGCAAAACAGAACCATACAAAGTGTATCACTGTAATATACCAACTCATGATCACGTCCTCTGGAAGCTCCCTGGCTACTAATAATCGATCGTGGTTGGGATCACTGTTGGACCAAATTTGACTGTACTTGGGAATCAAATTCTCTTTTGGTCTGTCGATTTCATCCTCCATCACGATGATGTCCATCGCACTCAGTCGGCGAGGGAGATTAAAGGAGTTCTGATTAATGGTCAGCATAAGTATGATTTGTTGTGTTGTTGTTGATTGGAGGTGAGTTTTCGAGATGTGATGATAAGGTGGTGAGGCGAAAATATTCCTGGTGCATGGGTTACTGCATTCATTGTAAATTGGTTTTGAATTGGAATAATTTGACTGCGTTCTTTCGACTTGGGCTAAATGTAGTGTATGTCTTTTGATGGTTCAACCATGAAAGAATAGTAGAGAAATGATGGGTACCACCAGGATTTATTTATTTATTTATTTATTATTTTTTTTTTATGAATCCAAGCGAGGGGACTCTTTTGGAGGTGCACATTCCTCTCCAGGCTGCTAATCCAATTCTGTAAACTCTGGTTTTAGGGATTATTGGTTTGAGACATCACGATATGAAAGGTTCCGAGAAAGCATCAGCATCTCAGAGCAGTGATGGCTGGGCACAATCAGATGACGCCAAGGATGATAAGTTCAATGATTTACGGAAGAGGGAATCTAGCAAGATGCCTACTGAGCGAGAAATCAGATACAAGATGGATGAATGGTGGTTTTCTTTGAGGTTAGTTTGTGTCAACTGTCTAGGTAATTATCTACATTCTGCTTCTGCATTTTCATCGACTGCTCTTGGCAGGAGTTTATATGTTCACCGTTTACTTGTGGGATGCCTATTTTTCTGACATTTTGATTGGTTTACATTGCTGTTTCACTAAACATTTTATGGCTGAAACTGATCACAAAGCCAAGTTCAAAGGACTGGCAAAGCTGCAAGCAAAGCATAAACAACAACCACCTACAACATATCGAAAACAAAACAGCACTAGGAATTGGCCTAAGAAACCAGGAATAACATTACTACGCCACACACCAGCTCACCAGGAATAATATCACAAGTTCCCAGCCATAGGAGGTCTGTAGCAAACAAGCTCGACAGATCAAGAACTATACCCAGTTAAAACCATATCCAAAAGCAACATTCAGAATGCATCATCACATGAGACGCTTGCTCCTGCCCAGCTTCGAACTGACACCCCTTTGATGTACAAATGAATTGCCCATCAGAAAATCTGCCCACCACCCCTTGACCCAATGCCACAGCCTCATCAAATTCGTTATACGGTAGTCATGAGGTGTAACCTTATATGGTGGCAGAATAGTTTGATTCATTTTTCATCCGACGTTGCTTTAGTTTATCTCTCGAAATTATAGACACTGGATGCTGATCTGCTTCTGACTCTCCTATTTTCCCTATTTCTTTGAAGGTTGCCCTTTTCTTTAGGGACCTCTGGTATTTGTGCATTTTACTCCAGAAAGTTTAGCTAATGTAGAAAAGTTTGAGATTCTCTGTTGCGGTTGCAGATGAGTCGAACTTGGATCCCTGGTTCATTACAGATGAG
>JAOVYX010021250.1:0-15981 GCA_035668315.1 Drosera spatulata | reverse complement strand
AGGTGCCGATCTTGCTGCCCCATGGATTCGTCGACATGATTGTGAAGGGATTGGATTGAATTGAAATGGGTTGAGATCCGAGATTGAATTTGGGGATTTTGGATCGGCAAATTTGGGGATTTTTGTTATGAGCTAGGGCTCCGATGGAGGAGCCGGAGCTCCGATGACATGAAATGTAGGGAAAATTTGGGGATTTTTTTTCTGCGATGTGTGTGTGTTTGTGTTGTGGGGTTTGTGTGGTGTAGTGAGTGGTAAAGGAATGTGAGGAGTGCGAAGGGTTTGGGTTGGGTTTGGTCACATGCTAGACTCGTGTGTAACAGTCTGATTATTTCGTCCACCTAAAATTACAATGAAACCAAATTGATTATGATGGTAGAAATTGATCATTTATTTTTTATTAGATGTATAATTTTATCATGAAATAATTGGATGGAAAATTATCTTGATATTTTTTTTTTTTCGCGACACAGACATAGTTTATCTGATGAACTGAGAATCATTTTGAGATGGACAAACTATTGCTCAACATTTGTTTTCGATGCTATGACGATTGGGTGTGAAGATTTATGACAACTTCTCCGGCTTACAAGTTTCCTGAAACGGGCCATTTAATTGTCTCTCCATGCAGTCGCATCGCACTTGCATTGCTAGCTCTTGCAAGGATAAGCATTCGATCGTTTGAGATGATGTTAACAAATCCATGCGAAGGTGTGGCTGTCTCATATAGCCTGGTTTGCAAGCAAGGACAGTGACATGATCGAAGATAATTGATCAATCATATATCATCTCAGGCATATGGATCAAACAGGGAAGGGAAAAAGAAGAAACCTTTTTTCAGTGCCCAACGAATAACAGGAATTTGTCCATCGAGAATACAGCTGCTCACCTTTTCGCTCTCTTCTTTCCTGCAAGGACTTTTGCCTACTCAAGAAGAGCAGGCCAGAATGTAGTCAAGTCTAACAAAAGAGAATCACTGCTTCAAATGAAATGATGAATTAGGCGACGCTTGGAAGCGAGAAATATGGTATGAACGAAGCTCACACCAGATGAACAAAACGCAGACCACAATTTGCACGACATAAAAACATAGCAACATCAACGATAAACAAGTGAAACGATTGTGTTCACTCCATACTTTTGCCTGGAATCCATAGCCTCCATAGGCAACAAGAAGCTCTGAACTCCAGTTCACAAATCATTACTTAAAGCTGAACCAAGCGGATAACACAGAACACCAACATAGCTTGCTAACAACTAAAAATACATGAAGTATTGGGAATAGGTTAGTATTACAAGTGGTCAACCTTTGTTGTCCGTCATCACCTTGCTTCGTATACAGTGGGAATAACTTGATCGGTCAAAAAATGTATGTACAGCTTCTACTCCAAAACAAAGCCGATTAGGCTAAGAATGGGTGTTGGATATCTTCAAGAAGGAAAATCACCGTGCAATGCCCTCAACTTTAGGACCCATCATCCTACTTCTCGGCTTGTAGGAAGTACTCAACTATACCATGTTGGTCGTAGAATGCAGGATCATAAACCTTGCTTGGGCTATCACAATGGGAAGTATCAACGTGAAGATGAAGTCGTGTGGTACAAATAGCTATATTTGCTATGATATACAAAACACTGGCAAAGGTCAGCCATAAAAGAAGCAGGCAGCTTTGCCGTCAAGTCCATGTTGCAGTTTTCCTCGCATAAGATTACCACTCAAGGAACCAGAATATGATCTGCAATAAAAATGGAAGAAGGGGTAAGTTTACTGTACCATATATCAGAACACTAAAGCCATCTATCACACCAGCCAAAATTACAAGCACATGTGTGGCTCTTGATGATCAAGAGCAGCAGCTGACCCCGGTATATGATACAAGGTTGGCCCAAATATGATAAGCGGACAGAGTGCAACTCCTTTTTTCCCGTACGGAAATTTTAGAAACTATAACTAGCATCCGTGAAAAACTTCTGCAGCTGTGGTTTAGTCGTTCACCTTCACAGATCAAATTCACCTTGAAATATGTCATGCGCAAATGTTAATACATAAACAGACAAGCAACTAAGAAATGACAGGCAATATAACCCAAAGGCTACACCAGATGTCTCGCAGCAAAAAAGAAGAAGAAACCTACTAGTCTTTATGAGAAGTCTCAAAGACAGTAAACATCTTCGACCCAACCTTGCCTTCTCCATTACAAATGTGTATACGTCGAATATCTACCACATGAAGTGCCACTTCAGGAAGTGGAGGTTTGGTCGTGGTGGACAATTCTTTATGCCTAAAAAACCCAAAAGAAATGGTCTAAAACGTTCAAGACTCATAAAACATGATAACCGTCCTGCACAGATACAGAAGTTCTCGTACACAAACCGACTGTTCACCATAAGCGAAAGCTTAGCTTCATTTTCCATTACATACATAGCCATACCGACATCAGACAATGATGGCTCAGCAGCTGTGACAAAGCAGCAGGACTCTTAATCCTTGGTTCTCAGGTCAGTGGCAAACTCTTCCACTTTCATACATCTAAAGTCATTGTGAATAAGGCAAAAAGCAAGTTATTTGCAATTGGAAGTTCATTTATTCATTATGTCATCATCAGTCCAAGATTCCAAGTATTCATACCAAGCTCAAACTCTTACTATCAATAATGCTTCAGTTGGGTCCCAACTCCCATATTCACAAAGTTTCCATGAGAACAAAAACAAATCATGATCACCGAGTTTCCATGTATCTACCTTGACTTAGTATATTGGATTCCGGTGATATGACCAAGGCAGCAAAAGATTCCAATGAATGATTCCCCTCTCTTTGAGCAACCAAGGCTTTAGTCCTGTCCTGCATACTGACCAACACATTATGCCAACTGTTCACCCTTGATCGCACCGGCAGTCCCACGTTCATGTCCGCCAAGTCCTCTGCCTTCACCTTCAATATCATAAGCAATCATCAACACTCCCTAACATACTCGGTGTTGAAAACCACTTGGAAATCATCATTGTAGAAGATATCAGCAATAGATAAACAACCAACTATGCACAATACCACTACCATATGATACTACAGGATACATATCTCAATGACATACATCAACATGTTCCCCAAATCATGATCAAAATCTTAAAATGCAACAACAACCCACGTACTCTAGTCATGGACAAGGTCTAGGAAGGTGTACACAATCTTATCACAATAAAGAGAATGTTTCCCGATATCAAACTCTCAAAAGCGAAAACAGAAATTCCCAAACCTGCAAGACTTCCTCCGGTGTCGCTCCATCGAGCAAATAAATCAAACAAGAACAAAACCCTTTAGTGATCTCAGAATCACTATCAGCCCCAAACCTCATCTTCCCAAACTCATCCATCTCCACCTCCAACCACACCTGCGCCGCACACCCTGCGACCCTATTCTCCTCCGATCTACCCCACTCGCTCACCGGCTTCAACACCATGGCATACTCCAACAGCCTCTTGACCCTATCAATCGGCTCAACCAGGCTCTGAAACTCAGACACCAATCTCCTCAACCTCAAAACCACAACCCCATTTCCCAGACCCATATCATCTTCGACTACCCTTTTGCCCAAATCGAAATGGGCAAGGCTCAAGTTCTCCCCAAATGGACCAATTTGAATGCAATTTGAAACCTTTATGGACCAAGATGGGAACTTTCTTGATCTGGGATGAAAACGGAGGGATTTGGGAACTGGGTTTTTGGGATTGGAGGGTTTTGTGAAGAGGGGAAGGAGAGGGAGAGTGGTGGTGGTGGTTGAGGTCATTGAAATGGGTGAATTTGGTGTGATTTGGTTTGGTTCTATTGAGATGTGTTAGATTGCAGAGGTGCCATTGAAATTGAGAAGAGAGGCGGCAAAAATGGGTGTAGACCGAGATGAAATTTGAGGATTACACGGAATCGTTTTGGTGTAAGAAGAGGAGGGAATTGAGGGAAGGAAGAAGTCAGGGTTTAGATTTATTGTCGACCGCCTTGAATTTGATTTCTATTTTTTTTTTTTTTTGTTGATGAAATTTGGTTTCTAGTTTTAGAATGTCATAATCATTGGTCTATGATTCATAAGTTTAATCTTATTGTCGCGAGATGCAAAACAACGAGATTCACCGGAGATGATTAAATAAATTTACTAATCTCCACTCTCCAGTCACTTATGTTTGAATATGGGGATCTCGTTGGTCTATCATTTAAGATTATTAGGATCGTTGATGGCGACGTTGGTAGAAGTTTCAAGCTCCAAGTCCTTGACAAATTTCATCACGTCATGCATTTTGCAATGTCTAGACTTGCTACTTGCTAGATCACCATCGATCTTCTGTTTAGTGGTTAGGATGCTAACCAGTGGGGCAGATGAACTTTGACAACAGAACCTTCAACAGCCACATAGCAGTTCATTTTTTTACTGCCGGGATTGCAAGGAGCCACGAGATGATATTACTAGGGTAAAACTTATTTCGTCTAAATGTCTAATTTACAAATCGACATTTAACGATTTGGCTGAGAAAACACACAGCATGGACTGAATTAGGGAATCAGAGAGCCACCGTGGATGGTTTTGTTTCAGCCGGATTACATTTCAGTACAAACAGGGCTGCGCCATGCACTTCTACTTCCCATGATACTGCATCTCCTGTTAAGCCATAGCTCTTGCCACTCCAGACTTCGCTGCACTGGCATGATGCGTTGATGTGTCTACCCGGTAGTACCTTTGCGAGATCTGATAGTTTCACCGAGATCACTGTCTTTTGATTGTTTAAGTTGAAGAACGCGACATACACTTCTGCTGTTATTGTGCAAATAAATAGGAATCATAAGTGATCAGAAGTAGAAGTTTACCGCCTTGGGCAGTGCATATACTTGGTCCACGCTCATCTAGAGTCTGATGTATTATATACTGAAACTATGATCATTTGAGTCAGACCTGTTTGTTAGTTGTTTTATTGCAATATTAACATGTGTTTTCGCAAGCTATTCAGTTGTGTTGATAGTTGATACCTTGATGACCAGTTGCGACCCAAAACCGAATCCCACTTGAAGGGACATCATCTGCAGGGGAGCAGCAGTTACAGAAAGAAATAAGGGAGGTTGCACATCAATTGTTAACATATGGTAAATGATATTCAATGGCATATCACCTTCGACTCTCCTCATGATTCCACATTGACCCGAATAGCTGTTTATGAGCGTTTCATTATCATTCAACTTCCACAACTGACAATGCAAACACTCCATCAGCTTTCAGCAGTTCGAATCTATAGAAGCAACGCACCAATTGACCAACACAAGTACCTGGTTGGCATGCCTTCTACACTGGGATACTGACCCTCTCTTTAGTTCGTTAGCCGTAAGCTTCTGTTTTGGAGAAGCGTCTAGGCACCTCTCCATGTTTGTGCTTGCGAGTAGCTGGACTTTGCCGTCACTGTGCATCATGTCTTCACCACTAAGATCACAACAGAAATGGAATTCATTTCAATTCAAATACCTACACTGGTAAAATTCTTAGAAGAAAGATAAATAATGTGAAGTAGTAGTCGAGATGAGGCACATTACGATGCCCACTGAGGTTTTCTCTTGTTTAGGCAAAAAGCTGGAGACTTCTCTTTCCAGCATACTTGTTGAAAACCATTTCCCGACATTGCTTCACCTGACCATCCTTTTGCTTTAGGATCATTGCAGCTAGCGAGAGCGAAGAAACGTGCATCTGACATTCCAGCATTTCTAGCATATCCTGATTGGGTATAGGCCCCATAGCCGCTTCTGGTACTGCCTGAGCCAGATACAAAAGAAAACTATGGCACAAATGTAACAATGCATTAGTAGGTTGTCTCCATGTAAGGAATGCTGTAGCAGCAGCAGCAATCTACAGTGCTCATTGGCCTGAAATCTTTGGAGGGATGACATACCTCCATATTATTTGTGCTCAACGCATTAATTTCCAGTACAGTGGGATTTGTGATGAGACTGTAAGTTGTTGAGTCAAGATTTCTCAGATCTCCTCCAAACATAAGCGGTGATTTTGCCATTGCCCACAAAGTCATCTGTAGAGAAAAGTGGTCTTCCATGTTTAAGAAGATGATGGTTGGAACAAAGAAAACCAGTTATAAATTTAACAAAGCCGAAATAACATATCAGAAATCTCGGAAGATGTGTACCTGAGTTCTTTGCTCATCTAAAGTGAGCTTACATTGACGATGTGGACCATCATTAGAACCTGTTTCATCTTGACATTAAATTCAATTTAGAGCAAGACATACTATTGATGAAAAAAGGCATGCAAAATGAAGATTTCTGACCTGGATCAGTTAACCATCCTAGCGGCAGCATATCCAGATCAGGCCACGACTTCCCCAATTGTCCTGCAGCTCCTATCATGTTTGCAGCTGCAAAATCCCTGATATCAAGTATTGAGACATAAAACTTTGGAGGCCTAGGCACAAAAGTGAGACAAACTGAAGTCAAGCAATCAATGAAGGCAACAAAAATCAGCACCTCGCCACATTGAAATGAGCTGCCACATCATCCCATGTGTCCCAGTCATCGCCTGTTATCCTGTACATATTGACTAATCCAGCGACCTGCTTAGCCATAGACGGTGTTACGCTAGTCCCTGGGGACAATGAGTAAAGGATAGGCCGGTCAAGTTCTCTTATAACCTGCAAAGGGCATTGCGCTGTTATTTTTTGAAGCGTTACTAGAGAACACTGATAAATAATGGAAGTTGATGGTGTTCTATGAACACCAGTACCTCCGAGACAACAGTTATTTCATCTATGTCCAAATCATCACCAAAAACGCAGTCATTTTTCACTGTTAAGACAGCACAAATCAATCAGAATTAGCTTGCAGCTACAAAGAAAAGCCAAGAGAGACCTAGAATCAATCCAAAAGCGAAAATATCAAAGAAATTATTTCAGCAAGGAAGCGGTAGAGTACCGAAGTCAACACCCCATGAAGCGTATTGCTCATATAAGGACCTCAAGAATGCTCTGCCGGCTCCCAGCTTGGTATTCACAGCCATAAACCCATGCGTCATCCAGGCGCAGGCTCTCTCCTCCATTCCGACATCTTTAGCGTGCCAGATTCTTCCACCCTCTTCATAAGCCCTTTCCTTAAGATGAACATACAATAAAAAACCAAAAAATATTCCCAACCCAGACTCCATAAACTGCGAGACAGATCAAAATATACGATAAATAAGATCAACTAAGAGGATATACTGATATGTGGAGAGAATACCGTAGTGGTGTCAAGAATAGGTGTGTTTGCTTTGAAAGCTTGCGTACTGATTCCCCTCATTATATGGATCCCAAACTTCAAACCCATGTCATGCACCTTCTTGGCCACCTCGGTGAACCCTTTGCCGTTTTTTGAAGAAGGCCACCTACCTGGGTCGGGAACCAGTCTCCCCCACTCATCGATCACATCGAAACCAAGAGAATCGACGTACGCCCCTGGCACTTTTCTGCGGTACCAGAGGTAGTCCACCACGACATACTGCAAGGAATCTTTATTTAGCCCGCCAAAACAGTATTAAGATTTAACTGAGTTTCTTAGTTGACAGAATGAGAAGTAGTTGACAGATTGCAAAAGGCGGAAGAACATGAAAAAAATAGTTTTAGGCCTGATCGCATCTAAGTTGTAATAGTAGTACCTCATATCCATAAGGATGTAGCTTTTGCGAGACGAGTTCTGCATTTTGCAGGAATTCCTCTTCGGAGACGGTCCAACAGAACGAATCATATGAATTCCAACCTCTCGGAGGAGTTGAAGCAAGCGTCGTGTTTTGTTGTGATGATAGAAGCGCAGATAGTACCCTGCTTCAAGAAATCACTTAAAGTAGTCCTTGCACAAACTAGTAGTAGGAAGGGGTGTGATATTACAGGAAACTGTCTGTTTATCGATCCGCGATGTCATTCCTCCCAGTAAGGTTTCAAGTAAGTGTGCACTCGTGAACTGGGACAAGAAACTCAATTCGTATGATCAAGGTTAACAGGTTTGTTGACCTGGCTGGGACTGACTCGGCTGAGATCGGTCACTAAACGAACATGAAAATCATTAATATGCACAAGCATTATTTATAGAGCAAGCCAACTCGTAAATGGGCAATTCATCAGACGCCACTCTGGTTGAGAAAATCCAGATTAGATGCAAATTGCAGTAACGGCCCTCAAGTAGATGTGATCATGGTTTAGCACATGTAATCAAAGTTCACACACTCTGTAGTTCATAAACTAATATGCATTTTCTTTTTTCAAGGTGGAAACTAATTGGCAGAATTTGAACGTTAACTTATGCTACATTGTCTATATCAATCTCTATAGTACTAATTTGACCTTAACTTTTTCCTCTATTTTAACGAAAATAAAATGATGTTAGCATTATATTTCTTCGGTTCAAATAAATTACGATATGTTGATTATTAAAAAATTTATCGATTTTTTATAATTTTATTTATATATCCTTATAAATAAAAAAGGAAAATATAAACCATTAAAAAAATGATATAAAATAAAAAAGGATAATTTTTTTATCTCCTTGGCCCGAAAAATAAAAATATAAGGAGAGCGTTATGTCCATTATCCACCCCTCCTGTTAATGATCTCAACGGACAATCATCATCTCCGCCGACTCCACCCGGCGACGCCGTCGTCGTCTCATCGTGATTCGGGGGCCGCCTTCCCCTGTTTCGCCGCTGATTAGCCCGGAGGCGGGGTAGATCGACGATCGCCGAGCGATCATCGGCTGATTCAGGTGCCCTCTCTCTTACTCGTAAGTCAGCACTTATATATTCTTATACGGAAATGTTAGCAGAATAATTTCCTTTTTACGGTGGTCTCGAAGTACTTTTTCGTCATCGATTGATTTCCCACATTTCGAATTTATCGATTGAACGAACAGATAATCGAAAGAGGATTCTTAGGTGCAGTTGAAATTAGGAGAGAAAGTACCTGTGTGGAGTTTGAAAACAGAGCACGGAGAGGTAGCACCAAAATCGAAGCAAGAGGGGAAGTGAAGACATATTCGTGTTAATCCTCATCGTGTTTGTTTTCACGTTAGCAGTGGACAGTTAAGTACTCCGATGATGATGACGACGGGAGTGGAGTTATTTTGTCCGAGAATGGTAGATGAGTGTACTTTAGAGACGTTATTTGAAAGATTTTTGTGTTGATTTTGGATATGTAATAGCGTCATTCATAATCTATGAATCAGGAGAGAGCTTGGAGTAATTGTGGATTAAAAAATACTCCCTCCGTCCTATACAAAATGCAGCAGTTTGATCGGATATATATATCGATATAAAATTTGACAGGTATGCGACTACGATCAAATGCATTTTTTTTTATAAATTTATCATGAAATATCAATTGTTGTGTAAGTTATGTACTTAAACTAATAAATATTACGGGAAGATCAGACGTGATTTGATATGACAACGAGACTTGTATTCATACGCGCAGAATAATATAAGCTACGTATGTGTTGTATTTTTCATGGGATGGAGGGAATAACATATATATTTATTAGACGTTAAGATAAATAGATATTCAATAGGATAACATTATGACGCGACATAAGAAATGCTTCCTCCATCCCATGAAAATTATAACAAATTGATTATGCATACATGTCAAGGTGAATTTTGATCGGTCGCGCGGGACGATCAAATGATGTTTTTCGTAAAATTTTCGTGGAACAATAATTATAGTTTTTGTTGTATAGTATAATATAGACTAAAAATATTCATTTTTATGTTGTCTAATAATAAAATAAAGATGATTAAAATACGTATGAAATATTATCGAAAATTAAAATATTATAATTTTCATTTAACAAAGGAAATATATGAGAAGGGAGAAGGGCATTTTATTTCCATTTAGTTTTGCGCTTTTGCACTTAACTACTCAAGGTTTGAAAGTAGTTACTGCTACATAACAACTACTCCCTCTGTTTCAATTTAATTATAATATTTTTTTTGTTAATCCCAATATAAATATAATATTTTTATTTTTTTTATTTAATAATAAATTTATATTAATATAATCAAATTATCTCATCATTTTTTTCTTTCTTCTCTCTTTTAAATCTCTTTTAAATCCCATTGTCTTTAAAAAAAATAATTCTTTCTGCGGCGGATTAAAAAGAAAAATCTCTTTTTCTTAGACTTTTTCCCATTGTCAGATCAAATCGTTATAGTTAAATCGAGATAGAACTAATAATACTTTGAATGATTTCATATATTTAATAGATTAATCTTTAAAAAAATTATCAAAAATGATCATATATTATTTTTTTGAAGTTAAAAGAATCACGTGAAAAATGATGAAAAGTTCGAGTGATTAAATCCAATTTTTGCTGGGTATCGGGACGAGAGAATATTAATCCTCTTATCAATAGGATTTTTTTCTCTTATTTGATAAACATCAATACGATTAGTTTGTCCTTCTTTTTTCTTTTATATATTTCCTGGGAGTTTTTGGTTTTCATTGCATCTCGATTTTTGTGTAACGAAACGGAAAAGAGGGGCCTTTGGCGGAAAACATATCTTCTCGTTACGCAAAGGTTGAATTGAAGTTCCCAATGCCGTCATCAGAGTTACACTTGTGGTTAACAAATGCATGATTAGGACGAAGTCAAATGCTCTTGCACTTGCACATATGCTTTTGCTCCATCTTTGTGTAGACATTGTAGCTTTGGCCCCCACTTATCATTGTTGCTCGGGCCGGTCCATGCCCTGGAGATAAGGATGAAAGAAAATCACTCACAATTTTCTCGAAAATGAAATTGAATTGATTTTTTAAAAAAATTTTCAGTGTAGGAAATTATAAAATTGTTCATGATTTAATAATACCCTTTTCTCCAAATGAAAATGTGAATATCACTGAGAAACTTTAAGCACAAAATTTTTTAGGAATTTTTATCCAAAACTATAAAAACTTAAATAATATCAAAAAGATACACAAGAAATCTAAATTTTAAAAACATACAATTCATCTATCTCATTTAAATCCCTATTCTTATTTTCATCTCCATCCCAACTCCTACCATCACTCAATCGTCGTCGAATTCTTGACTGAAATCTGACAACCGTCGTTGGAATCTTGACCGGAATCCGATCATCGTCGTCGGAATTGGACCACCTCGTCGGAGACTTCGCCGGAGACCTTGTCGGAGATCTCGTTAGAATCCAGCCACCTCGTCTAAGACCTCGCCGTAATCCGACCACCTCGTCGCGACAGAGCATCACTTTACTCAGACGTTTTGTTTCGAAACAGGACGTCTGAAGGAAAAAATAGAGCACTTGACGGGAATTTTTTTTTATTCACACATGGTGCACTAAAAAAAATATTCTAATGATGAAGAAAACATTGGATCGTGAAGATATGTCGCAACCAGTGGAACTGTGCTATAACAAAAATCCTTATGGTTATGACTCACCTGAAAAGACTAATTGATCAGAAGAGTTCTTGAACTTTATCATGCATCTGGGACTATTATTGTCGAGCACGGAGATCAGAGGATGAGGGTGCGGTCGACGACGACGGAGCGGAGAGCGATGAGGGCGGATGTGGAGGCGGAGAGGGAGAGGGAGAATGGGAGCAAGAGGAGGAGGAGAATGAGGAGGAATATGAGATTGTGGGAGGAGGAGAGAGAAACGTTCAAATTGTAGGTTTTGGTAATTAAAATCCCTGAATGTTTTTGGAATTAATTTTTCAAAACTGTATGTTTGGATAATTTTCTGAATTTTTAAGACATTTTACTCCATTAATTAATCTTGTATTGTCTCTAACATTAATTAATATAAAATTTCAATGTTATATTCTTAATGTCCTACAATGGTGGTAATATTTTGACCGTGCGTGTTGGTCATGGTTAATTTTGATCCGCATTACATAACGATTAAATGATTTTTTTTAATCAATTTGTTTGGGTAATATTTAATAGTACTTCATATACTATATTTCAACATGTGATGTTTTATAAGATATTTTTATATGATTTAGTGATAAAACAAAATTCGTTAAAATACACGTTTAATAATATTCGTTTTGTTTCATAATAAATAAATATTTATTTTTTGAATGTCTCATAATAATTATAATACTAAAATATTTTATCTAAAAAAATATAAAATAAATCAAATTTAGTTATAATATATTACTATCTCCTCTCATAATTGTTACAGTAAATCCCACTATTATCAAAAAATATTATTTTTTAATTAAATTTTATATAAATTTAATACATATATAAAATTTTATATCGATTAATTTATTATATTTATAATGATACGAAGGGGATAACATAAATCAAATAAATCGTGGTAAGTTTGATGGAAACGGGGGAATATGTTGTAAACTTGAGAAAAAGGTTAAGCAAGCAGGTTAGATTTTTAGGGAGATGCTCTGCCTCAACTAAACTAAACGCAATACCATCATTTCAATCCCTCGTTTTCTTCACCTATCTCTTGTCCTCTTTCATCATCACGTCACACATTCTCACTCTTCACTCATTTTTCCAAACTCCCCTCATTTTAATGTCATCAATGTTCTTCTTCAATCCATGAATGATCTCCCATGTGTTCCTCTCGCATGATCAGCAGTTCCTCCACCTCGCATATCATCCTTGAAACTTTGAGATTGATCATTTAATCAAACATTAGAGGCTGCGGGAATATCTGGATTGTTGTTGTTGTATTCTGGTTGAATCCATTGCTGGCTTCCTCAATGAAATTTTGGGTATTGTAATCTACCCTTCTCTTCTTAATCTAACCCGTTGGGAGTTCTATCATGGAGTATTTTGATTAATTAATTAGTTGAAAAAGGGATTTCCACTAAAACCTAGTTGTGGTTTTGGTTCAATTATACAAGTTTCTGCTCAAAATTTTTCATCTTTTTATCTGGGAATTGGTGTTGCTACCATCAATTGTCCAGGAAAAAGTTTTGAATGGGAAAGAATCGTATTAATTCCATTCCCATGCTCTCCAATTTTCACCCTTTTTAACCTGAATGAGTGCGAGATGGGTGAAGACGTTAGCTGTAAAATTGGTGAAAGTTGTTACAGTGATGTAAGCTTTAATCAGGGAGTGATTGAGTCAGTACTGTGTCATCTGACAAAATGTACAGGAACAGAAAGCTGTAAACTTGATTGACTTTTTGTACTGAAGAGTTTTTATTTTTACTGCTGTTGAGATCTTTCGCGAACGCAATCAGTGTGCATGTGTCTCTTGAGTGCATGTTTTCTATATATGTCACATTTTTCTCCAATCAATGCCATTTCGTCGCGCGATAAATAAGGCGCGAATCGAAAGTTAACCGTGTCATGTCACATATTTGTGTCGATCTTAGTACTTTCATTGTCCATTATAAGTTGTGATGTTTGTACATGTGACTGAAAAAGTTTTTTGTGTTAGTGAATCGTCCACATTGCTTTCTGAAAGTTACCTCGTAATATTAATGATAGTTTAAATGTATTTTTTAATTCTGTGTGATTGATATAATTTTATTATTTTGTTAAAATAAATATCAAAACTTATTAAAGTATGCATTGAATAATGTAATTATTAGTAAGTGTCCCAATTTAGGTGGGATCGAAAAAGTACTTATTTATAGATGCTTTGGGGTAGACATCAGTCGTGGTAGCTGGGAAGCCAAACAAAATAGTCCGCATTCTGTAATAACTTAACCTATGATTCTACATGTTAGATATGTGGACTTATTATATAGCTCTAGATTTATGAATTATCATGTGTGACAAGCCACTTACATAAACCCATGATAATGGAATAAACCCATTTCAGGACAAGAAATGGAAAAGCATTCAACAAGGAGATATTTTTCCAAATCTGACTACGGAACAATTTTCCTCTTTTGTTTTTGGATTTCTAATTACAGGGTTGATTATTGACAGCTTTGTGAAGGGTAGGTGAATTCTTGAGTACATGAAAGCTGAACGCTTTTGTGTGGGTGAAGCTGACTCCAAGAACCCGAGGAGAGCATGCAGAGGGGCAATCCATTTGAACCCAGGCATCCTTTTGCTAAGTATCGTAAGCTCTGAGTTCTTCGCATTTCTTCCTATGCATTTGTCATTTCGATTATGTTATGTATACGCCGATTGATCGAGCTGAAGCAGAGGAGTTTGAAATTGATTCGAAAGGATGAGGTTATTCTATCATGGAGATGGCCTTTTATGTTTCTTTGTTGTTCTCATGGTGTTGATGAAAATAATATTCACTGGTCTTTTTATTACATTTGGATATGATCAAATACCATTTGAATGAACCCCTTCAATTGATAGAACGATCAAAGCAATTTGATAAGAGATAAAATGTTGGATGCTTATTGGATTCATGTCTTGTGACAAAATGTATGTTCTTCCTGTAAATGGTGTTTTTCTTTTCTTGTTTGTTGATAGCCTTCGAAGCATATTACAACGGTGCATGGAGAATAGTGGAGCAGCTGCAAATCAGCCAGGGGGTGATAGCATTCAATCTTGCTGATATAGGATGTGTGATTGATCAGAAAGGTCTCCTTTCGACCCTTAGGCTCCGGCCTAGGCAAGCCACTTCGTTCGACTGCATTTGCTTCTTAAGACCTGGTATTGATGTCCGTCTGCAATGCGTCTCGCGGAATTCCGATGATTCTCCTGATGAACTTCGTCCTGTAAGTTGCTATAGAATTACTTCATCTCTGTTATCTGAAATTTAGGTTGTGAAACCTGGTTAGGTTGCTATCTACTATTTTTTGAATCATTGCTATGTTTGACAGGTCGTGTGGGTTGACGCTCGGCTAAGTTCCATTGAGAGGAAGCCTCATGAACCAGAGTGCAACTGCAGCTTCTATGTAAGACACTACAAGGACGACCGCCCTGGGATCCTGAGGCGGATACCAAATAAGGATGTGAACAAAGTAGGAATCAACCAAATCTCTCTTTTCCAAAAACTAGGACAAAGACCGTGTGAAGATGTACATTACAGATGGGAATATGCTGAGGACAGTGGTTCGGCTCAAAAGACGAAGTTGTTTCTTGGGAAATTCATGTCTGATATTACATGGCTGCTGGTTACGTCAATTCAGAAGCAGTTCTCTTTTGAGATCAGGTCCATAGGGAACAAAATCGTCTATCAGATATTAGATGTCCTCTTTGGTAACTGTTCATCGGACGTGCATTTAAGTGGCTTGAACTTCCAGATGGATGGCGAGCTTTGTGTGCCGGTTGTCTTTCCGTTCGTGTTGATGGACTTTTTCGACCGTTCACCAGAACAGGATGCGGAACAAGAAAAGCCATTGTCATGTGACCCAGTCGAACTAAGGCGATCAACACGTCGAATTGTACGACCAGAGCGCTACTTAGGGGCGATAGGACTTGAAGAGGTAGATACTACTGCCCTCAGAATAGGATACAAAAGCCTCAAAGCCAAAGAGGAGATGTCCTTGGTGGTGTACAATGGTGGTGGTGATCAAGGCAATCTTCTTCAAGGTGGGGATCAGAGTCTTTCAAATGATGGGAACTTGCTCGAATTAGGAGACGTCCAACATCACGAGAGCGATCCTTCTGCTGATGAGCAAGATCATCTAGTTGTGGAGATCGGTCCAGATGAAATGGACGACGATGTCCCATTGAAGTATTATGTCAGGCGAAAGATGAAAGAGTCACCAGTAACAGAAACAAAAAACACTTCTGAATTGGATAATGTCGGGAATGACAGCAGAGGTGAAGCGATGGATACAAAGGACGAAGCCCAAAATGAGACATCAATCTCCACGGAAAAACATGGGAAAAAGAGGGGTCGTCCTAATGCCAGTGCCACGAAAGATAAACCTAAACCAGATTGCAAATTCATATGGGAGGCATTGCCTGCAAAGAATGAAGGCCTTGGGGATGAAAAGATGAATATCAAATCTGGAGGAAAGAGAGGTCGTCCACTTGGTGGCAAAAGCGATTCCCGTGTAAGGTACTCAGCTGTTCCTG
>JAOVYX010021249.1:0-15981 GCA_035668315.1 Drosera spatulata | reverse complement strand
TACTCGAGCTGAACTGTCGGGCCTCTTCTACTCTTAGCCCTCATGCCGAAAATGAAGGTAAATGCAACTCCTCTTCTTCTTTCTTAGACCCTCAAACCAATTCTTTTACTCTTGAACCGGGTAAACCAACTTGTTCCTCTACATAAAGATTTAAACAGTCAAACCACGCTATGACCCTGAAATCGCACCGATTCAACACTGCTGAACTTTAGAGTGTAAGTCAAGCAATGCTAAACCAGAAAAATGGACACCAGAAAAGCGAAAGATAAGCTACTAATGTATAGCTACTTATGATGAGTTATGATGAATTATCAGCACAATATACGAATCTCTACCTCCGTTACAACCTGTGTATCAAACCTCCGAGGTTTCAACTTCCAATTAACAATGAGTGAAGTGATCCATGATCTATATACGCACTTCTAATATGTGGGGAAATTATTTTCAAACACCGTGGACAGCAAAATCTCATCTTGGTACAATTTGTGTTGGTGTTGGAAAGTTCATTACAAGATATCAACATTGAAATCTTAATCCAACCTACAATGTTCTAGGTGAGTGTCGCATAGCGTCCTAGGTACGTAACTATGGTTAAGAGATCACTATCAACATCAATGGCCATAACCCAATTGAAGAAATGAAACAAACCCAATATCATAACAGCACAGTGACTGGCACTATACCATAGAAAATAAAATTCCCATTAGAGGAAGCAAGCAAAACTAAAATATGAACCCACCAAAATAGACAACATGTATTACTTGAAACCCATCAAAAACCCAGAAGAAAAAAATGAAATGGGCACCCAAATATCAATCAAATGAGCACCCAAAATTCCTCCTTAAAGATCCGGGCAAAGAAACTCAATCCCATAAGAAGCCCTAAAACACTCAAGAAAAACAAAACCAAAAAGTAAAAAATAGAAAATCAAATGGACACCCCAAATAGCTCTTCGCAATCCCATTAAAATAAACATGAAACGATCAAAAACCAATAAAAATCAAATGTGAACCCACAAAAATGAAATGGCCACCCAAAAATCCATATCCATAACTCTACTGAAAAGAACTCAACCCCATTTCAGCCCATTTTTTACAAATTTTTTTTAAAATCAGCAGCATTAGTATACATGAACCATTCGTCACAATGAGCAATTGATGATTGATTGATTTCATCAAAGCAGATCCACATTGAAAATTTCAGGCCCCACAGTGCCCAACAACACAATCATCACATTTCGTCATTTCCAATCTCCCAATGCAGAAATCAAAATCAAAAGGGTAATGAAAAAACTCGATACACTAAACGAAAACCAACTTGAATCAAACAAAGTGACAAGCTTGAAACAAAAGCCCAAAATGCGAGTTCTTCAAATACTCACCAAAATGAAGCAAAATCAAACCTTGAAATGCAAGCCGAAACCCAATGAGATTTGATGACAAAAAATTGAAAGAGTGAGAGCTCAGAGGTCTTCAATGGCGAGCAGATGGAGAGAGTTGGATTTTCTTGAGAGGGAAATTGTAGAGAGAGAAAGTGAGGGTCGTCTGCTCACTGTTGTTTGATTAAGTGAAATCAGAGCAGTGGAGTGGTGGGGGCCACGTCGTGTTTGGGAAAAAAAGTTCGGAAACGGTGTCGTTTTGGTTGGTGATTGGGTCGAATACGACGTCGTGGTGAGGACGAGGGGGCCGGATTTTATTTGTTTAATTTGGATTTTGGGGAGACAACAATGGAAAAATAAAATAAAATAAGCATATATCTTTATTTCAAAAATAAAAATAATGGGAAGAAAAAAAAAACATATCTTGGTCTTTGGTTTTTGGGGCGGACAAAATTGTCCGTGTGGACTCTCGTCGTGTAATGTGCCCAGCACGTCTGAGTATATACAAAAGGAATGCGTGGTGAATGTGTATGGTGGTGTCGGTGGCATAATGGACAATTCATAGTCAACTTTGGGATAATCTGATTATTTTGAATAAATTCAACACAATTGATCCGGTGTGAGAAAACTCTGTTGATACATATATGACTTCAATCTCAATCATGATGTCAAACTCATAATCAAGATACTATGAACAAGTTATATCTGGTTATGACATCGAGTTCGATTCTGATGATATATACAGTACATTTATTGATTTTTACCTCAATTTGAACTTTTTATATTTTTTTATTTTAATTTAATTATAACTGTTTTATCTAATATATGATTTTATTTATGTTGAATTTTTATAAAATTTGATTAAAAAAATAATATTTTTGTTTTAGTGATAGTGAGGATATAATTGGAGTTTAAAAAAGAGAGGAGGAGGAAGGAGATAATGAGATATTTTGATTATATTAATATAAATTGATTATCAAATAAAAAAAATAAAAATATTATATTTAAATTGAAATTAACAAAAAAAATATTATAAGTAAATTGAGACAAAATATGTAATTGATTACTACTTGATTCTAGCGGTAACTTTTAGTTTAGTCAACAATTAATTGAACAAACCAAACAGTTCCTTATATTCCAACCTGGTGGGATCGGTTGCATCGTATTTCCTCTATTCTTCATACAGTAGTAAAAACATCCCTGGTATAGAGATCCAGCACCATACCTTAAACTCATAATCCTGAATACAAGTTGGTATGCGCATCGATAGCAACAATTTATAGACAGGCAAGCGTATTAAGAGGTACGAATGCAAATTATACCTTGACTGCAGCACTATGTCCATTCGCTAGCATGTAAAGTAAATTTTTGGTGAGCTAGGAATCGGAGCGCGACATGGCATCCTTTTTCCAGTTAGACTATAGTGAGAAATTTAGTCATGAGTTGGACTGTGAAGTAGCATCCGATTTCTGGTCAGAATCGGACGAAGCCTGTACCTGTGCCGCATACTGTAAGTTCCATAGAACATCCTCAAATGACGGCCGAGTTGTGGACTCCGGGGAAATGCACTTGTTAGTGATGGATATTACGATTGACAGCGATTCCTGCGAGCTTGTTGTTAACACGATCGGATCCACAATTTTTCGGCGACCATCCTGGCTGCCAAAGGATGCCTATAAAATGATGAAAAGCCGAGCCTCAGAAACAGTGGTCGCAAAAAACTTAAACTCATGATAGTAGTCTTCGCCTAATGACGCAAAAAACTTAAACTCATGATAGTAGTCTTCGCCTAATGACGATCCTTCTTAATACTCAGCAATTTGGGATAACAGATCTTGAATTTGTGATCTTGACTCGTTCCTTCACTAATTACATTCATGCCATATTATGCCAAAACTCAACTTACCATTTCGTTAAGAAGAAAAGCTTCTCCTTTTCCTATTCCGACCGGCCCAACAAGTGCTTCCAGCAAAATGAAGCCAAAGTTGAAGACATCATCTTCCAATTTCTCTTTCTGCCTGCACATATTAGCAGTGATTTAGCATGAACTGAAAAACATCTGTCAGAAGATTATATCTTCAGTTTACAATAAACAGTGTAGGAACATTTGCACAGGAAGAAACTTACCATGCCTTGAAGCCATCACCCTTTCCCTGAAAATAGAAGTGCGCATCAGAAACTAGTTTCTGGAGCAGAAACGCTTGGTGTAATGCGGATTAGATAGCTAAACTGCTACTTATGGCTTAAATCTGATGCATCTTTCCATGCCAATTTGGCTAGGATATGTTGTTTTAATACGCAATACACCAGGGGCGTTTGTGCATTCGTTATCTACTGTGAACCTGACAAGAGCTGAAACACAAGACCAAGAGTTCCTATTAAAAGGACTGATACCTCTATTTTCTCAATTTCTTCGGTGATGATTGACATTCCATAGTCACTCAATTTAGCAACACGATGCTCATCAAGTAATATATTGCTCGTCGTTAATCTGTTTTTAAGAGACGGTGGAATGACTCCTGTATGTAAAAAGTGCACCGCCTTCGCGATGTCAATTAAGATGGCCAATCTATCTGACCACCTAAGAGCTCTCTGCGGCAAGCTTTCTGCATTTGGACAATACATATTATGATGAAACTCAGTGCAGCGCAAATTTCATCTGAACTTGTTATGACTATTATGAATCGGTTACTAAGTGTAGACTTCATACGAGTTACCTGCTAGATGCGAACGGAAACTCCCATTAGGCATATATTCATACACAAGAAACACTTTGCTGGCACCAGTCTGATCTTGTCCTGCTCCGTCAATACAGTGACCTAACAAGGTGATCAAATGCGGATGGCGAAGCTTGGAAAGCATGTCCAGTCGAAGTTTTAGGCTTTGAACGGCGTGCTTCCTGTGTAAAGACAGAGACCGTATGGCCACTATGGCTCCACTTAGTCTCCCCTTGTACACCTGAATACACAGAAAACTCCATGAAAAAAACTTGGATCGATGGCTTTATATTATTGAAACAGCGCAGCAGAGTAATTTTCACAGTATGTTCTCTTTTGGTTGAAAAGAATCCAGCAAGGGGTGGATTAGGATGTCTGTTAATCTAATCACCTATCATTAAGAGAAAGTTACAAGTACCTTCCCCAGGGAGCCTTCTCCTAAGATTGTTGACGTATCAAAATTCTTCGTAGCCTCCTCTATCTCCTCCAAAGAAAACAAATGGTACCTCGAATCAGTTTGCTTCCCTGCCTTTGCTGCTTCGGAAATAAACCCTAATCATAAGCCAAATTAGACACAAAATAACACACGCAGCGTTTGTACAGGACACGGAAGCAATCAACTTACTGGCATTTGCAAGGAGCTCAACAGAAAGAGCTGGTTGTGGTGGAGTATCCTCGACCACATTTGGGAACACATGTTGCTCGACTGAATCTCGTTTGCAGTATCTTCTATACAGAACAATGAACACGAATATCAGAAGTACTAGGAGGAGACCACCTCCTCCTATCAGACCAAATAACAACAATCTTCCTCTTTGCCTGGATCTTGTTGTCTGTATATTTGTGTCCTTGCAATAGGAAGCTTGATGCTGATGCAAAGCATCAACAGATAAACAATTTCCACTGTTCTTTACAACCCTCTTACTATCTGAATCAGTCCCCAAGCAAGCAGGCAGTCCACCAGTTAATCTGTTGTTCGAAATATCAACAAACCCAAGCTCTTCGCCACACTGCAGATCACCCGGGAGCGACCCACTCAACATATTAGATGCTAAGTTCAAGTAACTAAGACTTGGCAGTGACAACAATTCCGGCGGTGGTGTTCCAGTCAAAGCATTATACGACATATCAAGGTGCTGAAGCTGATTCAGGTCACCAAATTCCTTTGGGATCTCCCCCATCAGCGAATTCTTATTAAGTAGCAAAGAAACCAATCCCTTCGGCATCATGGGCAAATCCGAATCAAATCGATTCTCTCTCAAATCCAACAACTGCAATCTCCCTAAACCACTGAAATCCGGCAAACTACCACTTAGCCTATTGTTAGACAATGCAAGATCAGTGAGCATCCCAATTCGAGATATCAAAGACGGTATATGGCCCGTCAATGAATTGTTCTTCAAACTCAATATAGCGAGACTAGGAAGCGAATCGAACCAGTCAGGAAACGAACCATTAAAATAATTGCCATCAAGAACAAGAGATCGCAGCTTCCATAACATGGATATCTTGCTAGGAACTTCACCATACAAGAAGTTATCACTCAAGTCCAACACCTCAAGCGAATACAACCGATGAATCTTATCCGATACCGGACCCCAAATCCCCAATGCCACCAAGCACACTACTCTCAAACTAGTTAACCTACTCAATGTAGTGAACAATGAATCAATGGAGAATGATTTCGACAACGTTACATTATCTATCGCGAACCCGTTAAATATCGCATGATTCCCATTCACAAACCTGGTTCCTGTGATCTTAAGTTCAGTGATCAGATTGTTCTCACAGGAGACTGACAGTGATGGTGAAATGGGCGTTGTGCAAAAATCAAGAGTTGAGTTTGCAGCCCATTGTTGGAGCTGTGAGGGATACTCCAAGTGCTTTCTGACTTGTAACAGGACTTGGGTTTGGTAGCTTTGGAGCTGATGGGTACACTCAAAATGCAAAACCCATGTAAGAAAACATACCCACAACAAAACCCTAAACCCCATTACGGTTCTTGGACAACAAACACGAAAACCCTAGGGTTTTGCTTTAACCATTGTATCAAACCACAACTTGGAATGAAAGGTAACGAGTTTAGTATCACGAACGCTCTGCGTTATGCAGAATCAACAGAATGTTACTCGTGACACGATTTGTTTATGGGTCGTGTTTAAGTTGTTTTCGAGACAAACGCATTAGATAATATGATAACAATGTTAATGTGCAATGGGAGCTGATAAGAAGTGTGGGAAAGCTTGGAGAGGAAATGGAGGAAGAAAGTTTTTGTGATGAATTGGAATGGATGCAAGCATTACGTGTAGAGTTTTGGGCAATGAAATGGGTGATATTGGAATCAATGGTTGAGGGTGGAGTCACATTGAAGGGCATTTATGAGGGCGGTTAGAATATGGTTCAGTGAGTGACAGTGGCACATTATAATGCGGGCATGAATGTATTTATCGAACAAATACACTTTTCACTTGAAATGTCCCATATTTATGATATTATATTTAAAATATATTATTTGATATATATTTTGACGAATTTTTCATTTTTACATTAATAATGATTGATTGTTATGACACAATTAAAATTAATCCCGATAAATCTCACATGTCAAACAATTCAATATTATGCGACGGTGGATACTATTACTAGTGCCAACAGAAGAGCACAAAAAAATAATTGTGCATGTAATGTTTGCCGTGAAAAAGGACAAATTGAAAACATGCGAGAACCCAAAAGTAGTCGAGTGCTCAATGATTTGAGTTTTGACCGGTCCAAAAATGACCCTATGGATCATAGAGAAGGTTGCAATGAATTGGGTTTGATTCAATTATTCGTTCAAACTCGATGCTGTACCAACCCCAAGCAGCTAGCTCCATAAATACACATAGGCAAATCCAAAAAGAACATCTAATCCGCGGTTAATCAAGACTATGAGAAGTATCGGGCAAAACAAAGATTTGACGAAGAACAAGAGCTGTTAACTAGACCGTATCCAAGGGGCATCATGCGTGCAACCTCATGTCGCAGCAAACAAGCCCACGAATCACCGAAGAGTCTCGACTCATGTATGCTAAACCTTCCTTTCGTTATCTGCGGACGCCCTTATTTGGGGGTGAAGATTCAAAAAGATATGACAGTACCATGTTGGCTGCCTTGCATCCCGAGGCTATCGCCTTGCCCACTGAGAGTCCATCCTTGTGGTTACCTAAGCATATGAACAACACCCAACTCAAGGTAGTGCAACTTCATGCGAATCATTTTGGGCGAAACTAAGAAGATTTTGAGGATAAAATGACCATCATATAACAAGTTAAGAAATGACGAGCTGTGTTCAATTATCTATTCTCCGGCTACAAAACAGAACCATATGAGTTTCAAGGTGTGACATGCATTAAACCTTAGACTTGGAGAGTTACCTGCATAGAAAAATCCGGGAAGATCATGCTCCATCTTCTCTATTGCTTTTACAACTGAATCATAGTCACGCCCGTACAGAGGGAACGCCTTGCTCCAGTAGAAATGGCTGCAACAGCATAGTTACGTGCAATAGAGATAGCGTTAAACTGATGGCAATACAAGCAATCGTGAAAAGAATCATAAAAATTAACAGCTACGGATGACTAGCAAACCCTACATACCTCACCATGGTCGGTTCTCCTTCGGCTCCGAGCAACAGCGCAAGGTCAGAACAGACTATCTTTTTTAACTCGTCCCTGTATGATAATTGGCAAGCACATCAAGTTCCAATTTCCAACTCTTTAACAGTGTAGTGTACGCTATGGAATATCAAGGCCATGCTATTTCTAGTAAGTTCTTAACTGAACTGACAAATTCGGAATAGTATGTCCGAAATTCCCGTTAAGGCGACGAAGCAGTGGTTCATATAATTCGTGGAACCTCATTAGCCTCTGAGCTAAATACCATTAGTTTCTTTGGAGAGTCGTTCAGTTTAAAATATTGTGAATTCAAATCTGTATAGGCCATATATGAAGAACACTGACTCGTAAAAATAACACAAAAGAATATCCCATATGACCCATACGTTGAAGCCTTAGCGAGCTCTCTGCTTCTGCTTCCCCCAACAAAAGTGGTGTAAACATGTACATCACTTGGAGCACGATCTGGGAACATCATTGACGAGAACAGCGTACCTGAACAACCATATTGCAGACATACCCTAATAAAGTACTTGTAATAGTGTCACCCCAGGGACAAAAAGAAAAGCAATAATCGATAGAAAAATTACCGAGAGTTTTTAAGCCATTTTGTTCCTCCTTGGAGGGGATAAGAACTCCGAATCCCTCTAGAGGACTTCTCACATTGGACTTCTTAAACGCAGTGACAATAACAGAAAGAGGAAGGTAATCCACCTGCATAATAAACATGAAACCATATCATTAGAATTTCTTGAATCAGATGCTATACAAGTTATATATTGGGTACAATGGTTCAGATTTTCAAATTGGAAAACAAAAATACCTTTGGAAGGAAGTCGAGCGAAAAAAATTTCCGGCTTTTCCTGATATTCATTTCTTTGACATCAGAAAGTGGCGCCTGTTTAGTCATATTGGTCAGTTCATCATAATCCAACCATGGAACAAAAATCAATTTTGCTGAACAAACACACTTTGTAACATGAGTGCTTGACACAGAGAGATTGCCCATCAGTGCAATTCTCACCGTCATCACTACAGCATCAAAAGATGCATCTTGCTTAGAATTGCTTGCTTTGTAAGACAACGACCAAGTTCCTGGTAGAGAGCTCTTGCCGTCATAATAGGCCAGCGACAAAACCTTTGCTTGGAGTTTGAGTTCCGTAGCAGTAAACTGCTCGCACAATGTCTCTACAAGAGTCTAGTAAAGAGATGAAATGAGAATGGAGAAGACACTCTAAACCATCAAAAAATAAAAATAAAAATAGAGATTACTTGAGTCGAATGATCAGACAAATGAAAGTGTTTCCACATCATTACCTGCATCCCACCCTTAAATGAAAAGGAACCACGTCGTTTCGGGGTCCTTAAGGACCGTTCCTCTTCTTCATTCTTTTTGGACTGAATAGCTCCCGTAATTATTGAACCAAACCTGATGGGAGAAAGATCTGCTATTTATTAGCAGACCGGCTCATACTTTATCAAGAAGACAGAAGATTTCGTAATGGAATGAATCACAGAAAGCTTTCTTGTCAGCACAAAAGGTAGATATTCAACGAAATGTTGGAATACCTGTAGCCTCCAAACAACAGCACGATGAAAAATAATGCTGAAGGTCATAAGATATATTACCTCTTATCCAAATTCCACAGCTCCGGAAAAGCATGACGAACCTGTGCAAGAAAAGAGGGAAATTTCTGAGCATAAAAATTCTGAACAAATGAAATAGAAAGCATAAGCTGAGTGATAAAAGAGGCACAGTAAAATGTGTAAAGTTGCTTACAGAAACAGACTGCGGATCTCCACCACACGTGCCAGCGAGGAAAGGATCAATGAGATTATCAACAAACTAAGTAAACGAGCAGCAAAGAAAAACAAACATTAGAAAAATGAAGCCCCACTTGAAGCTTGTATCAGGATAACTGCAAAAAACAGTTATTAAGGCATTACCTCTGTGCCAAAATGACGCTGGAAGAAGTCCCCCACACTGCATAAGTGGAAATGTAGGATGTCAGGGATAGTTCTTATTCTCACGTTCCAAAGAAAGCACACAGAAATAAACATTAGACAGACCGTAAGTTACTAATCTACTGTTGTCAGAGGCTCGAATCGAGTCTACTCTGTGAGTGGGCGAATAGTCCATCCTGTAATGATTCTAATGAACTAACACTCATTCACATTATTAGTTTTATAAGTCGTTACTTCAACCTTCCCTCCAAAATAATCAGTTTCCTCAAAATTCATTAAAAAAAATCCACCGAAACAAGCAACGTCACCCATTTTCTCCATTCAATAGGATTCCCTCTTCATAATATCATTAGAAAAAGATAACTACCTTTCACCAGCATGATCATCTGACTCCTCAAAGCCAAATTTCATACAAAGAATAGGCTCCAACAAAATTCGAATCTGCAAGTGGACATACACCAATAAACAAAAATGGATGATGAATACGTGAAGAAAAACTTATACTACTTGTACTTAGACATAAACAATGTAGCAAAAATTAATTGCTCTATAACGCCTTTCATAAAACGACAGGGATCACATTTCTGAGTGACAGAGAAGCCAAAAGAAAGAAAACTAGTTTAACTCGGGACAACCAACCATAATATTTAAGCCTAACAAATTATAAAAGTTTGAAACTATTTTATCCAAGGAAAAAAAAGTTTGGAACTTTGGATGGCTTCGTTGCATCTACTAGGACCCTAGTAAATAGTGCTACTTTCCTTGAGTTTGTTTTCGAATTACCATACCAACTGGTCGACCCAAGAACAGTCCAAATGTAGACACCATAAGCATCCGAAATCAAGAATGATCAATTGAATCCTTGGTTACAGCATTCCAGTTAACAGAAATTCTCCAACTTATGGAGCACCAATGCTAGTTCTAAATAATATGAACTATACTATTCCAAAGAATATGATGGGATCAGAAATCCTGGGAGCTTAGATCGCCGAAATGAACAAGAAGAAAAGAACAAAAAGTAGTAATTTAGTCATAACAACTATAAGGAGCGAACCTTTGCTGGTGCAGAAAGGATACGGCTTCCTATCAAAGCAAAGGGATCTGAAGGAAGCTGAGTAAACCGCATGTTATTCCCCATATAACAAACATAGAGGAAAGAAGGATGAGAAAAAACGATTTGATAAACCCATTTCATGTGTACAAAATCAGCAAGTTTGCATAAGGTACAACATACCAGCATGAGTAATCCATCCCTTGCAATATAACGCTTGTTTTGAGCAATAGGCTGCGACACAAGAAGGATAGGAACATGGAAAACGATACCTTGGAAGCAAGCAACACATGCAACAGCCTTTTAATCATTAAAAACTGATAAAGCTTGTGCTTGAATGAGCTGCAAACGTCCGTAATATATACTTGGAAAACCTACTATCACATGAAATAAAGGTGCAAGGCTTACAACTTGTTGCTTTTTTCGAAGCTTAAGATCATTGAGCAAATCTGTTACCGCATCTTCGCTCTCCGTCTGCATGGATCCATGTTATCCCCATAGGAAAATTCAGATAGTATTACATTAAGAGTCTTCACAGCAAAAAGAAAACCACTCTGTTGAGAGCATCCTCATCCAAGATAAAATATCTTCACGCAGAAGGTTAAGGAAAAGCAACCTCCAAAAACAGGCTTACCATGGTGTTTGCACCCTCATCCCAGATGAAACCATCTCGTCTCACTGTTTGTATTTTTCCTCCTGCTCTTTTATCAGCTTCAAGTAATGTCACATTCACGCCCTTTGATTTCAACTTATATGCAGCAGCAAGCCCACTTCAGAATCACAAACCAAGCTTATCTCAGCAACATAACCAAAAAGAAACAGAAGCAATAGCACGAACCGAAATTCTAGAGTGACACAGCTCTCCATTTGATAACAGCTAGTGATCATTCACATCTCAAACAAGATAGTCAGATAAAGCAAGATTCTATACAAGACCTGAGAAGAAATAAAATCGAATAATTGGATTCATTCTGTTGAGTCAAATCATATAATCATATAGAATTGGACCACGTGATCTAGATTTTGACTACCTTGATCGCAACACTGTACAAAGTATTGCAGGCAACCAAAGAACATCACTCTTCTTCCATGAGATAATCATTATACTGATAAGTTCCAATACATTTCTCGAGATAACTCTCTGAATCTGTTGAAGCCACATTCAGCATTTCAGTATCCAATGGAAACTGCAGTGCTTCTGATGCAGTAGATGGATCATAGTTACCAATCCAGTTATCGATACTTTCTGTCAGATATACATTTATCGGTATTCCATCATCTTTGATACTACTATGTGGAGAAACCAGATTAATTAAAAGTTTGAACAAATGATGGCAGAAGGTTCATTATGAATCTTAACACTTTCAAACACAATACGACACAAACCCTAATAGCAACTAGGGAAATCATTGAACACTCCTATCACAAAACATAATGCCCAAAACAATTGAGTAATTCGCCACCGTACCTGACACCGGCGCCAACAACAGCCACTCTCTTACCCGAAAGGGCCGAACCTGAAACTCCAAAACACATAAACAACAAACCCTAATCATTATCCTTTTTAACCACTATTTTGTTCAAATTTCTTCAAAATCTGTACTAGCAATGAGAGGTAGAAACCCTAATATTCAAGTGAAATAGTCGCTGATAGTGTAGAAGAGAGGGAGCGAGAGGGGGCGAAGGGGTTTACTCGGGGTTTTGTCGTCGTCGGCGACCATGGCTAAGGGGTATGGGTTTGGGTGGGTGTGGTTGTGCCGCGGAGAGTGGATGATGACTGACGATAATGAGAAGGATGGCCGGATGGGTGCGGGGTAGACGGGGACGACGTCGTATGACCCACTTAACAAAACATTGAGGTACAATGTTTATCTTATTTTAATTATAATGTTTTTGATCAAATTTATGTACATAATGAATTTAATATGTTAATAGTTTTATTCATATAAATATGTGAAAGAAAAAAATGAGAGGGAATAATAATGAGATGAATTGATATAATATAAAATAAAAATATTTTGATAATTTTATATAAAAAATTTTTAAATTAATGAACATTTTATTATATTAGGACGATTTAAATAAAAAAATATTTAAATTAGGTTGGAACGGTGAGAATATATTTTTTAGACCGATGATGATATTTTTTAAGCAAATATTGATGAAAAAAATATATACTCTATATCCTATAAAAAACACAATATTGAAAACCATGAGGCTTTGTTGATAAACCATGATCGGTACGATCAACAATTATACATATAATTAGAAGTAAATTTATTATAAAATATTTATTATAATGTAAATTATTTAATTTTATATAATATCAAAATACAGGTAAAATAATATCATTTATAAAATATTATGTTTTATATGGGGCGGTACTAACCAGTACAAACATCCTTCATTCCTTTTTTTATCAAACTTTCAGTATACTTGATAAATTGATATTGATTAACAAACACTTCCCGTGCATGATGGACAATTCAAAACTTCAAATGCTTTATGGTTTGGGCTTCTAATTAGAGAATTCGAAAACAGATAATTGGACAATAGAAAAATGAAACATGATCAAATATGGCTTAAGATATATATTTGGTGCAATGAGATTAACATCATATCGTAGGTAAACCCACGTCCCAAGTGTCCTCATCACAATTTCCATGCGATCCACAGTAGTTTTCGGTTTCCCATAAAAATGGGATGAAACTGTCAAGCTTCGATTAAGTATTAGGATTGGTTGATATGGAGTTTGAAAATTCATATTAAAGAAAACGATGAATAATTTTATAATATTAAATGTGAATATCAACAGAATAGTATGAATGTTTTTGAATCAAATAACACATGACTAACTTGCGCATCATATATCACTCTATGGTAAAACTGGATGCATGAAAATGCACGAAAATGAATACAAGAATCAATCTGTACAAAATAACATTTATCTTTACATTGTGCCGCATTCTTGTGGTGAACTCCTGCGAGCATAAGGTTTCATTAGGAGCAACCTTCGAATTTCATCACTAGTTATAATATTAATTATGTTACTAATTAATTTAGCTCATTTTTTTTATATTTTCTTTTACAATTTTTTAGATATCAGATTAATGTAGATTAAATAAAATATTAAGCTACCTACAACTCCTTTCTCGTTCAACCAATATGCAATGATCGATCATAAACTTCAGCAAAGCAACAGCTTGTGGCTTGACTTCTAGTACGATACGGTCGAAGTTCGGTTCACGAATATGATTGCAAATGATTCTAAGACATATATATTGTATCTTTGTCACTATGTATCTAACTAAACGCACCCACTATACCGCAACAAAACCAAACAAATCAACCAAGTGAAAAATATGGAAAATGGTGGTTCATGAGATTCAAGTTTCTGGTAGAGCACTCACAAGCAGTTTCTTGTGAGACTCTTTATCCCTTTACATAAAAAATCTATAAAAAAAAAAAATCACATAATATATTTCTATCTTTATTCCTATTTTTACATGATTCCTTATATTTTTATATGATTTCTTATATTTTATATTTTTTTATATATTTGAAGAACTGAAATTGCATTTCATATATAATTTATGCCATTAAAATAATATAATATTAATATTTTTGTTAAAAAATGCAAAAAATTAAAAAAATTGAATTATTTTAGATAAAATAAAATAAATAATACTATTTTAAAAATTGAAAATTATTATAGTACTATAAATGTTATAAAAGCGTTAATAATATATAATATTCCTATGTATTTTGAAAAATCAAAAAATAAAAAAATATACAGATCTGTATAGGGAATCGTTATAGGGAGTCCGTTGGATGAGTGAGTATAAAATTGGATCCCTATATAAAAAAATGACATTGTTACACTATATATAGGGATAGGGATAGAGAAATTGCTGCGAATGATCTTAACATCTTGATCCTCATGATTCAAACTTCTGCAATTATATACTCCCCCGTCTTAACATGCATACAATATTTTAACTTAATATATTATTCATCACATATTTTGAAAAATTTTATTTCTTATTTTTATAATGTAACAAAATTATATAATTAATATAATATTAAAATATATATCTTAAATTATTATTAATATTTTATAAAAAAATTTAAAAAATAATATTTAATCATTCATCATATAATTCAAACTTCGCAGTCCACGTATCCTAATGGTCAAAATATTGCATCTGGTATTTCGGAACGGACGGAATAGATGGCCCATGGCCCACTGTAAAGAAAACATCATTTGCTCCGAATCTCTGAGTTTTAGTAGGGGTGGTATCCAACGTGCCATATCTATTGGGCTATGGTTGAGGGAAATTCGTTGGTTGCTTTCTTATGTTTACGTTTGAATTGATTAGTTGAGTGGACGAAATTGGCGCAAAGTGGGTTTAACAAGTTCAAATGGCTATTCATAGAATGATAGGGTTATGATGAATCTATATGTTTTTTACAATATGATGTTGTTTCTATGATATGGTAGCTCACCACCACATTGTAGAAGCGATAAGTGGACCGATATACTGTTTAAGAAAAGTGCAAATTAACAATGTTCTCCATCGAGTCTAAATTCATTCGGATTTGTTCCACCCCATAATAAATTCTAGTATAATAAATTTATCGACATAGAATATATGTGTATGTTGAATTTTTGATGTAAAGTTATTTATGTTTTTGAAGGTTTATGAGAGGAATAACAGAGAAAAAAAAAAGAGAATGATAAGTTGATGTGATAAAAAATATAAATAAAATATAACGATTACGTATTTTGATATTGTTGAATGAAAATTTTTTCAAATAGGATAATATAGTAATTGTCATGAAATATCCAAAAAAAATTATATTTATTCTGGTACGAAACTGTAACGTCCCGAAATCCGGAGTGTCCGGCTCGTGACGTTATGCCGTCACGGACCCAATCCATGACAAGGCTAAACAAACCAAAGGGTTTTGTAGGTATAGAAGCTAAGGAAGCTACCTAGACTATACAAATCATAAATTCAAATAATGATATGTATTCCCGAATACATTAGAATGTCTCATTGCTTACAAGCGATTTTCAACGAGTATTCGTTACATCTCGGACAATAAGATATGTATTTATATGCACGAAGTCTCACTTTAATGCTTCAACATCGCTTGGTGGTGAATCTGCAAATAAAACACATAACCATGAGCTAAAAGCTCAGCAACCAAAGT